>CAVNYN010243212.1:0-17512 GCA_963692815.1 Nyctanthes arbor-tristis | reverse complement strand
CTCTTTAGCCAATTGTACGTCCCTAGACCGATGTGAACATTGTTTATTCGATAAGTAAACTCGAGTTTTCTTTTCTGGCACGTTTAAAAGAAAAGAGAATATTTTAGATCTTGTGCATTCTGATGTGTGTTCTCCTGGTGATGTAGCATCTTTAAGTGGAAACAAATATTTTGTTACATTTGTTGATGATGCATCTAGGAAATTATGGATCTATCTTCTGAAATCTAAGGATCAGGTACTCCAGTACTTTAAGCAGTTTTATACCATGGTAGAACGAGAAACAGGGAAGTGTTTGAAAAGCCTCAGAACAGATAATGGTGGGGAATATACTTCACATGTGTTCAGAGAGTATTGCTCAAATTTTGAGATTCGACATGAGTTTACAGAAGTAGGGACTCCTCAACATAATGGCGTGACAGAAAGAATGAACCGTACAATTCTTAACAGAGTCAGATGCATGTTGAAGACAGCCAAACTTCCTAAGACATTTGGGGCGAAGCAGTTCGGACTACTTGCTATGGACAAGTAGAGATGTTTTATACTCTCATCCAAAGGTGTTTGGGTGTAAAGCCTTTATACACGTACCTAAGGAACAGAGATCGAAGTTTGATGACAAAGCTACTCCTTGTGTGTTTCTTGGCTATGGTGATGAACAGTTTGAATACAAGTTTTGGGATCTAAAGAAAAGACAACTTGTGAGAAGTAGAGATGCAGTGTTTTATGAAGATCAGACGATTGAGAACTTTGATAAAGTCGAACAACCTAAGGGGATGATTTCAGATATTTCTGGTGTCATACCTGATAATTCCTCATCATCTCAACCTAGCACTAGTAGCCAGGTAGCTTCTATTGATAATGAAACAATCGATGATAGTCTAGTTGATCAGATTAGTAATCAGGAGGAGCATATTACTGATCAGAGGGAGCAGACCCCTGTTGAAGAAGAAATTGGAGAATCAAGAAGATCTGCAAAAGGGCGTATACCATCTACCAAGTATCCTGAGTCTGATTATATTTTATTCATTGAGGATGGAGAACCAGAATGTTATTTAGAGGCTCAGGGTCATAAAGACAAATCCCACTGGATGAAAGCTATGGTAGATGAGATAACTTCTTTGAAGAAGAATGACACCTATGAGCTGGTAAATCTTCTTAAGGGTAGGAAGGTTTTGAGGAATAAATGGGTGTATAAAATCAAAAGGGACAGCAATGATGACTTATTGAGATCGGAAGGCTCGCTTGGTTGTGAAAGGTTTTGGGCAAAAACACAGTGTTGATTTTGATGATATTTTCTCCCCTGTGGTGAAGATGACATCCATCAGAGTTGTTTTGGGTTTAGTAGCCAGTTTAGACTTGGAAATTGAACAACTTGATGTGAAGACTGCGTTTTTTCATGGTGATTTGGAGGAAGAGATTTATATGGTACAGCCAGAAGGGTTTGAACAGAAGGGAAAAGAACACATTGTATGCAAATTAAAGAAGAGTTTGTATGGTCTCAAGCAAGCACCAAGACAGTGGTATAAAAAATTTGATACTTTTATGATGAGTTATGGATACACAAGAACTACTGCAGATTCTTGTGTTTACTTTAAATCTTTTTCAGGTGATAAATTTATTATTTTGCTGCTTTATGTTGATGACATGCTTATAGTTGGCCAAGATGCAGGATTGATACATAAATTAAAGGATTATTTGCACAAATCTTTTGATATGAAATATTTGAGGTCAGCTAAACAGATTTTGGGTATGGAGATCGTTCGAGATAGAAAATCTAAGAAGTTGTTGTTATCACAGAGACATTATATTGAGCGAGTACTTGAAAGGTTCGGCATGAAAGGGGCTAAGCCAATTAGATCACCCCTTGGAGCTTATTTAAAACTAACCAAGAAATCCAATCTTTAGACTGATGAGGAAAAGAAGAAAATAGAGGCTATTCCTTATTCTTCAGCGGTTGGTAGTTTGATGTATGCTATGATTTGTACTCGTCCTGATATTGCACACGCAGTTGGTATGGTTAGCAGATTTCTGTCTAATCCAGTCAAAGAGCATTGAGAAGCAGTAAAATGGATTATGCGGTATCTCAGAGGAACTTCTGATATGTGTTTGGGTTTTGGAGGAGCTCAGCCAACTTTGACAGGGTATATAGATGCAGATATGGCAGGTGACCTTGACAATAGAAAATCGACATCTGGGTACTTATTTACTTTTGCTGGAGGAGCTATTTCTTGGCAGTCTAAATTGCAAAAATGCTTAGCTTTGTCTACAACAGAGGCTGAGTATATTGCTATCACTGAAGCAGGAAAAGAGGTGATATGGTTGAAAAAGTTTCTTGAGGAGCTCAAGTTGAAGCAAAGTGAGTACGTCCTTTATTGTGACAGTCAGAGTGCTTTTGAGTTGAGTAAGAACTCTATGTATCATTCTCGCACCAAACATATTGATGTCAAGTATCATTGGATTCGTGAAGCAGTTAATGAGAAGCTTCTACAGTTGGAAAAGATTCACACTGATAAGAATATTGTTGACATATTGACAAATGTGGTTATCAAACAGAAGCTTGAGTTCTGTGTCGGCCACGCCGGTATGCATTTCAAGTGATACACTTGAAGTGTGGGATACCTCCCTCATAGACTAGAGGGGGAGATTGTTGGGCGGGTCCATCCCATGATGATACCCAACTTAAACACAAGACAAAAGTTGAAAGATGAATTATGTAATTTGGCTGAATAGAATTGGAAACCTTGAGGGACACAAAATCCTTGACTAAATTAGATTATGTTTAAGGCAATATGTGTGTGTGTGTGTGTGTGTGTGTGTGTGGAAGCATGCGTGTGAGTGGGTGTCAGAAGAAAGCCACGGAAAAAGGGAAAAAGGCAGGACACCAAAAACAGAAAAAAAGGCAGAAACAAAGTCTTGCAAATACATTCACGCACGGGACACGAGGAAATTGAGGAAGAAAATTCAGCCACTTTGATTAGTCGCTTGGAACGTTATTTCGACATTCGATTTGGTATTCATCTTCTTCAAGCGGTGGTTTCTCCAAATTAATTCTTGGAACGGAGTTAGGTGATATTTTTCTTCATCTCTTTTATTAATTATTGGATTCCATCTATTGTAGATAAGTAATTTGTAGTGTCAAGAATATTGTTCTTGACGGTGTTGCGTGATTGTAGTAGTGTATGATTATTTCTTGATTTAGGGCAATAGTATTGAGAAGATAAACATTGTATTCCCATTATTATTTGATGATAGTGGAGTTGTCGGTTTGCCCCGTCGATTTTCCCTTCTCATTGGAAAGTTTTATGACGTTAAATAATTTCTGGTGTTATTTAAATTTCCGCACATATATTATTGGTTAATTTATTAATTGTCTATTTTAATCACACGTGTTTAGGGAAATTGATTAAATTCCCAACAAGTTCGTTGTTTGAATTTGTTGAGTCTCTTTATGTTTGAAGAAGTTGTTGTCTTGTGTGTCCTGTATTGCGTAAAATAACATTGGATTTTCTTTGTCGCGGAACAGAGAGACTGTCAATGAAGTCATTTGGATTTATTCAAGATTCAATTGGCAGAAAGAAATGCGTCTCTTGTTTCTAGTCACATAGGAGATATCATCTAGATTTGATGAAATCTAGAACTCAAACCTGAATTCAATCGAGCTCCCTCCTGAATCGATCTGAAATCGCCCACTCTACCAACCAGAAGGTTCAAGAGTGTCTTGCCCAAGTTCTATACCCGCTCCCGCCACCTGCTCTCGCCCTCGCCCTCGCCCCAGCCCCATATCTAGCGGATCACAAAGGGGAATACGGTTGATCCCTCTTGTTACCATCCCTAATCAAACACTTTTGTCACATATACAAAACCCCATGTCCAAATATTCAAATCTTAGAGTGGAACCATATTTAAATTTAGTTTCCAAATGGAACATATGTAATATTTATGGACAAGTTGATAGTGACATTCTATTAACAGGAGATGTGACGGGGGGAATTCCAATTCTTTATGCCAATTCTCGTGCATAAGGCCAAATAAATGTTAGTGGCCACTGTAAACAAACCATCTCCTCACTTCAACCACACACTTCCATCTCTGCTTCGAGACATCATTTAAAGCATTTCTCTTCATTGGTTTACAATGTATTTGAGAAATAATCTGCAACGAAACAGCATCCCAGAAAGAAATTCTTGATCAATCACCATCTGAATAGGAATGTGACAACTACAAGGCCAGAGAATTTTTGGCTAATCTTAAAGAAGCATTTGTTCTTATACCCGTGGAGACTTGTTATTTTCTTTTCTTAGAAGTAGAAAATAAATTACTTATAAGTGACATAATTTCTCCAGTAGCATCAATAGTGCGTGTACTTATAAGTGAGAATGTTTTACCTTACCCAAACATGCACAAAGCGGAGAACTATTCCAATTCCCAACACATTTTTCCTCTAATACATCACTTTTAAGAAAGAATTCCACTGACTATAAAGTAGGTTACATGAACTCATCTAATCAGTTCTTGAACCACTTTCCAATTACTCTCCAACTCACAAGCAATTACTACCCATGGACAGCAGTATAGCTTCCTATTTTGGAATGGTGGTAGTTCAAATTGCTTATGGCGGATCAAACATTTTGATGAAATTAGCCCTTGAAAAAGGACTAAATCAGTTTGTCTTTGTGGTCTATCGGCACATAATAGCTATGCTTCTTTTAAGCCCTTTTGCTTACATTCTCGAAAGGCGAACTCCAAGCTATCACAACATCAATACACACATCTGCACACACACGAAGATAAGCAGCATCAAAAGCAAAACTGATTACTAGACTTGAGCTCGTAAACTGTTTGGCAGGAAAACAAGACCATCTCTCTCCTTTTATGTGGCAATGATGATATTCTTGCTTGTGTCCTTGGGAACTACACTCCATCTGAAGGTCTACTACACTGGTCTCGAATATACTACTCCAACAGTTGCAAGTGCCTTGAGTAATGTCATTCCCTGTTTGACCACTCTCATCGCCGTTGTCCTTGGGTATGTATTTTAAACTTACAGCAACAAATCCAAACAATGAGGATGAGGCTTAATTTTCTGTAGCTGTTCTTATGTATATAATTCATAACATTTCTTCTGGTTACCCACGATTGTTTCCTTCACAGGATAGAAACATTGAAAGTTGGTAGTAATAGAGGTAAAGCTAAGCTGCTCGGCATGGTGATTTGTGTTGGTGGGTCACTAATTTTTACCTTCTGGAAAGGAGAATGTGTATTCCCAGGCTTTGAGCAGAAGCCCTTAATCCAGATCTATGACACTGAAGGTATGCTCAATATAACAAATAGAATTTTAGCATTTACTTCTTTAATGCACTCTGGTATTACACACTACACTTTACAAACAAGTAATAAATGTTCTACAGGTGAGTCAAGGAACCACAAGGAAAATTGGGTCAAAGGTTCCCTCCTTATCCTAATCAGCTATGTAGCATGGAGTGCGTGGCTCATTCTCCAGGTACATGGTTAAATGGAAATTTCATGTGTTTCAACGGCATGTTTGTTACGCAATACTAGGTAGGACTAGACAATAGAGACTTCAACCTTTTTTTTCGTTCTTAGTATTGTCTAGCATTATCCAAACTGTCTTACCAAACATGATAAAAATAGCTTCCTTTTTGAAGTATACACCAAAAAAAGTCTCCCTGATTCTGATATGCTAAAACTAACAGGCTACAGTATACAAGATCTATCCTGCTCGATTGTCTTTAAATGTGTTGATTTGTTTTTTCACGTCTCTACAATCATCAATTCTGGCCATGTTTCTAGCAAGAAATCCACACATATGGAAGCTAGACTGGAACATACAGCTTTTGGCCATATTATATTGTGTGAGTTTTTCCTTACTCCCCCCCACCTCACATGCTACCGATTTTCATATATAACTTTTAATTAACAGAAGACTGTTCAATTAACAAGGAGTTGTAATATCAGCATTGGCATACTGGCTGCAAACATGGTGTATCAGTAAGAAGGGGCCAGTCTTTGCAGCAATGTTCAGCCCCTTACTCCTTGTTATCGTGGGGATCTTTTCAGCAATTGCTTTTGCAGAGAGACTTCACTTGGAAAGGCAAGAGAAACTATCTATAGCTGTAGCTAGTCATTTTTCCCCTATTGGTTGAGATCGGAAGAGCATCTTTAGGAGTGTAATGATCAATATATCTAGGGCCGGACTGGCTCGGGATGTGTTGGGCCAAGGGCTTTTGAAAAATTTTTCCACAAGTTTCCTCTCTTATGTTTTCTGTACCAGTGCCTGCTAGAGCTGCAGTACAGGTTGTCTCTAACCCAGGTTTCCTGTTTAACACCTCTAGGGGTAAGGAGAACGTTACTAATCAACTTGCGATGGCACCTAATCTAAAAAAGACAATAAAGAAGAGCTTTTTTCTGTATCTTACTATTGTGCATTCAGAAAAATAAGTCTAAAAAAATCTTGAGTATCCGTTAATGGTATTAGGAGGGCAGGGAATATGCAATAAATAATTCTCCCATGCAACATCTGTAGCCCAAAAATTTAGCTTAATTGTGTTCATTCTTTCACACAAATTATGATTTATTAACTCTAGTTACAATATTGATTTTCCCTAGCTTGTTAGGAACACTTCTTATAGTGTTCGGCCTATATTGTGTACTCTGGGGCAAGAAGACAGAAATCGAAGAGCCATGTTCTAGCAGAAGAGGCGGTGATGATGATAAAATCCTAGATATTCCAGTGAACAACTGTACCATGATGGCTCCTACCCAAAAAGAACAGCGAAAATGAACAAAATTGACTCATTAATCTCAGTACTCCAATAAACATTCAGCGTCAAGCTCAAACAGTGAGCAATTCAGGAATTCTATTACACATGACATAGCAGGAAATTCAAGGCATGATTTGGTACATAATACTCAACAGTCTAATCTTAGCTAGTCAATGAACAGCATACCAACTCCTTTATTCATGTACTACCCAAAGCTCTCTAATCCATCATAATGGACATATCATGATATGTTTATGTATTATCTCATACTTGCTCTTGACCTGCTAGAAATTACAGTAACTCCTATACGCAAATATCTGTAGATTACTCTCAATACAACTGCAAATCAAGCTTTTCACCAGGTTATGATGCATGTGCCAGCAAAATAGGGGAGTATGCTGTATCTAAACTTAATTGAGAGAATTTGCTATATCAATCACAAAACGATATTTCACATCCTTCTTGATCATCCTCTCTAGAGCCTCATTTGAGTATTCAATAGGTATCACTTCTATTTTCGGGTAAATCTTGTTGGAAGCACAAAAATCCAGCATTTCTTGTGTTTGTTTTGTTCCACCAGTTACACTTCCTGAAATGGTTTTTGCACCTGCAAAGTAGAAATCAACTTTGATTCTCGAAGCAGGTATATCCCACCACAGAAAGACACAAGAGCAAATAATTGATGCAAAAAATATAATCCAAATATTCTTTACGAGCTCCATACCGAAGTTCAAGCTGACCGGGTTAAATTTCACTTCAGTTGGGAATCCTACCAGAACAAGGACCCCAGCAGTTTTCAACAATGATAAATATAAATCAAAAGAGATATCTCCAGATGCTGTATCCAGTATGAAGTCAAATGAGCCACATAGAGCCTGATATTGTATCAAATTTAGAACAAGTTTGTTAGCTTCTTAGCGTTTCAATCCATCATCAGACCAATAAATTGCTCCAAAAATTTAGTGTAGTTTAATACCTTCATCTGCTGTTCGTCATTGGAGAGTACGAAATTGTCTGCTCCAAGAAAAGTTAAAGCTTCTTCTTTCTTGGATATACTTGTGCTGAAAACTGTTACCTTCAATCCAAAAGCCTTCCCAAACTTTACCGCCAAGTGACCAAGTCCACCTAGCCCAATCACCCCAAAAGACTTGCCAGATTGATTCATGTTATGCCTTATCATGGGAGTGTAGACAGTAATACCAGCACAGAGCAAAGGTGCCGCTAGTTCCGGTGGGTAACCTTCAGGTATCTTGAAGCAATATCTACAGATAACAAGAAATTAATGAAAAGTTACACACACCTCACTTCTTTCTTTAAATTGGTAAAAAGTCAGCAAGCGCAAAATATTCACCTCTCATGGACTACAATGTAACTAGAATATCCTCCTTTAGTAATAGTACCATCCGCATCTATCCCATCAAATGTATAAACTGCGCCCTTGGAGCAATGAATTTCTAATCCGTCATCACAATATTCACACTCTCTGCAAGAATTAACACAAGTTCCCACTCCAATGCAATCACCAACTTTAAAGCGCTGAACATTTGAACCGACCTCCTTAACTATCCCAACAATCTCATGTCTATTTGGCAAAAGGAACCATAAATTAGTCAGAAATAAGAGTCCAAATGCAAACTACATTGGTTATCTGCTACACACAAGCTGATGTGCGTATTTTACCCGGGCACTACAGGATACTTTGTATGTCCAGATTTGTTTCGGGTCCAAACAACATCAGCATAACAAACTCCACAGTATGAGATGTTTAGTGACACATCATCGCTCCCTACAGCCCTGTCGAGGTATGTAATTTAAGAGATGAAAAAATATAAAATAGAGTATTTCTTATTGCGGCTAAAAAACAAATAACAAGCAAGAATGTACAGATAGAAAATCATCTTGGTACTGGTACAACCAAGAAATATTTCAAGGTAAATGTGATGGGAACAAGTAGAGGAATGCAAAAGAAAATCTTTCACTTGAATATAGAGAAAATAGTTGTTTTCATGAGCTGAAACAATATGGAAGCCGGTAAATGTGGCATAAAGACTTGAAATTTCAATCTTGAGTATATTCCTAACCGAAGTTCACAGTACTCAACAAGTAAACATCATGACTTCTGTTTCTTTCTTTAACCTTCCCGCAATCAAAAGAGAACACAAACGCAATAACTCAATATTCATGTCACTCAAGCCTTAACATAAAGCAACATGGACGCATAAATATCATAGTCTCTAAAACACATACCTTCGAGTGAATTTATACGGGGAAAGAACTCCAGAAGGATCTCTGGCAGCCCATCCAAGGCACTCCCCATTTGCATTTGCAGTTCCGGAAGTCATATTCACTTTACCTAAATACAACAAACAGAAAAAAGAAAAACACACAACAGGGTACGTAGTTTATCAGAAGAAGATGATTTCACTTATCTAGAAATTAAAATCTATACGAAATTCAAACAGACCCATAAACCAATTATCATGGTGGCAAAACTTTCACATGGATCAGAACAGATATGGATAGCATACCTCGAGAGTAGCAAATATGGTTCAAGTACAAGAAACGCCAGATGGCCGTGTCAAGAATTTATAACCTGTTGGTGGTGATGTACGCTATGATTTCATACTCCAATTCAGCGGCGAAGATCTGTCGGTGGGCTGGTGATGTTGGCAGTGACTTCATTTGCAAAGTTTTTTAATCATAAATAGTTTGAAGGTAGGAAATGGAAAACTGGTGATGTTGGCAGTTACTTCATTTGCAAAGTTTTTTTAATCATAAATAGTCATCATCTCAATCCAATAGTTCGAAGTTGTAGTCACTCAATTTTTTTTTTAATTTAAAAAATTCAAGTATTTATTAAAATTTCTCCAAAAACAAAAATGTATTTATTAATATTTATTTAAATTAGTCCACCGGTTCATGGCTGTTCCAACCGTACGGTCAGGATTGAAGCGTTAGGTTTTATAGAATTTTGTACCTTTTTTTTTTTTTTTTTCCCTTGAAGGTGAATTTTTTAACTTTACTATTAGTAGTACCTCTTTAAATTCGAACTTTATTTTCATGTTGGGAAGTCCAGCCTTATTGAGAGCAACTTGTAAAGTGGTCTGATGCTTTCATCTCCATATGGTTCAAGTCTCAAATATTGTTGCTTATTCAATTGCAAATTAACGCTTGAGGAAAAAGTCAACGTATATAATGCCTTGATTATTTACTCATCAATTGGGCGAAAGATGCGTTGCCACTACACAATCATGTTACCAACTTATATGTTACATATAAGCTATAATAAGAGGAAAAAAGAACCATCACCACCAGTGTCATATGTCCCTCTTAATAATTACATGTTAGTTAAGTAACACAATAATGTACAAACTGAGAGCATCTCTAATACCTAGTCAAAGTTGAATGTCATGACTCAAAATTCAACATGGATAGAGAGAAAAAGGAGAGAGAAATTGAGTGGAGAGAAAGAGAAAAGTGAAGAAAAATAGAGGGAAATTCAAAAAATAAGAGAGAGATAGAGAAAAATTCAAAAATAATAATAAAATAATGATTGACATGGTGAAGAAGAATGTTGATATATGACATTGCATATCACATGATGAAGAAAAAGTGAAGAAAAAGTAGGGTAAAAGAGATTAAAGTGATTAAAAGAAAAAGAAAATAAGCAACATATGAGACCCATCAATTTTTTTGTGTGTTTCTCTTTCATGTTGAACTTTGAGCCATGACATTCAATCTCAGGAGATGATCTGATAGTAAGAAACAGGCTATTGAATACTAAAATGCCGGCTGTGAGGAGGAACTCGCCGGTCTGGCTTACATTTGTAAGGAGCCAACGTGTGATTTTTTCCTCCACGATTCATGCTATAAACTGCCTCCAAACATTCATCAGAAATCTCACCCTGATCACCCTCTTGTCCTCAAAGATAGACCGCCAGAGTACAGTATTATCCTTGTGATGCCTGTGGGAGTAGCATTGATGCCTTCGTTTTTCAGTGTGAAAAATGCGATTTCAAAGTCCACGTCAAGTCTGCTTTGCTTCCTGATACTGTGATTTGTAAAGCTCATGAGAAACACCCTCTTATTCTATTGTACTCGACCCCGAATACTTCACAGGAGGAGGAGGATCACATTTATCTGTGTGATGTTTGTGATGGTACTTTATCAGAAGGCTGCTGGTGTTATTCCCGTCCTGGTTGTGCTACGCATTTAGAATGCTTGAAATCTTGTGATTTCTCCAAAGAAGACAACCAAGAAGAAGAGGAGGAGGAGGAGGAGGACGAAGAAGAAGAAGAAGAAGAAGAAGAAGAAGAAGAAGAAGAAGAAGAAGAAGAAGAAGAAGAAGAAGAAGAAGAAGAAGAAGAAGAGGAAATTAGCGATGAACTGAAATTAATTCATGCAAGAATAAAGGCTGAGGATCAGATGGCAAGGCTGGAGTTTCAGCAGAAGATGGCTAAACTAAATGCAGAAACAATGGCCTCGCTTTCTCGAATTTCCTTTTGATTGTTTCCAAGTGTGTTTTTTATTAAATTCTCCAAATATTTTTTTCCCCTTTTTTGGGTGTCATGATTTTCGAATCTTATTTTGTTAACTAATTATAATGTTCTGCATAACTGCATTGTATTGTATTGTAAACAGACAATTTATTGATGAAGCTACACAAGCTGTTTGCAAAGCCTGCAATCGGTTAATTATAAGCGAAAACTTCCACGGTTGCACATCGTGTAAATTCTGCATCCACGACGTCTGTCTAAATGCTCCTCGCTCTCTTCAACATCCGTCTCATCCTTCTCATCCCCTGGCACTCCTCCCGACCCCGACCTACCCTCACCAATCCTACACGTGCAAAGCGTGTGGGTATGATGGGAATGGCTTTAGTTTGAGCTGTCCAAACTGTGAATTTGATCTTCACGTGCAGTGTGCATCCTTGCCTAAAACTCTTGTTCTTGAGACGCACCCCCATGAAGTCAAACTGAGATTTGATTCTCCTCATGAAGATAAAAATGGTGTCTTTTCATGTGATTTATGCTGTGGTGCCATGAAGCATGATCGCTGGTTATATTATTGTGAGAGTTGTAGTTTCAAAGTGGATTTGGAGTGTGCAACATCTGAAAATCACTCTAAGGAACAGCCGAACGAAGCATTGAGGGGAAAACAGGAATCCAAAGAGACGAGTCAAGAACCAGCGATCAAGGTGGATCGTCATTTGGAGATGTTACAAAGACATCTAGCACAGAAAGCGAAGCTTAAAGAGCTTAAAAAGGCAATGGTCGATCTTGAATGGGTAAACTATTGTCGCGAGCAAAATTACTACTAGTACTCATTCTTCATAATCATATAAAAACCAAAACAAAGAATCATCCCGGCTTTCACCGGACAATTCTACATTCACTAAGGTTTAACGAGCAATAGATAGCGTTTAGCAATTCAGCCTAGTCATCTAGAATGAATTGTGGCACATGTGTATATTGTGAGAAAAGAATTTGTATTTCCGTATGTCACCATACCATATCATTCCATCTACCTGTTTTCTACAATATTCGTAGATCATGCATTTGCTCACAAATTGTGTAGAAAGAGAATTTGCATTTCCATTACATACCATCATACAACGTTAGTCTAACTGTTTTGTGGACTCTTGTTTCTGTGCGTGTTGCGCAGTTCGTCTAATAAAAATTGCACGCCGGCTGCCGATGCAAATATGCTGTTATTTTCATTTTAAAAATGTGTAGCAAAATAAAATGATTGAACACGTCAAATACTTGCATGTGATTAAGAAATTCTGGTGCTCATTACCATCTGTATCCTAATGTTTGATCGGAACTCCTAATTCTATACCTCAAATCAAGGTGCCTAAACTCTAGAAATACATTTCAGTAAGTTCCAGCTCAAATGGAAGGAACTAATAGTTCTATACAGACAACGATTGAAGAGAAGATAAAAACATAAAACCACGGCATAGTGTGATATCAACATATCATGGTCGATAAATTTATGGTACATGAATAGGAAAAGTACACTAGCTCATTCACAACTTGAACATTTTTATTTTTATTTTTATTTTTATCTTTTCCTGTGGTAAGGGGGAGGGGGGGGGGGGGCTAAAGAAAGCAGACATTGTCATGGTCTCTTCCTAATTCAAATGATAATTTCCCGCGTAAAAAATAGATCAAATGCACAAGACAGACGTGCAGTTGGATACTATTTGAACACCACGACCTCGTTTCCCTTAGGAGAAAATTCCATTCTCAATCACTTTTTATTACAAAAATTGTTACTCTAACGTCTTGACATTTTAATATCAAGCTGCTTTTTTGCAGTAGTTTTCAAGCCATTCCATTGTGACACTCTTCGGCCTCTCAAGTGGCAATCCAAGTGCGCGGTCCCATATAAGCTAAATTGACCAAAAAACAAAACAAATATGAAACTTACAAGAGGAATATCAGAAACAGAAAATGAACGTGCTAGTAAAAGGAGTTTAGGACCAAGAACCTGAGAGCAAATTCCCATAGCCCTTGATACGCCAAAGAGAACAGTGTAGTATCTGTCAGAAATGAAAAAAAAAAAAAGAACATTACTTCTGGGCTTTCAATTTTATTCTCTGAAGCTATGTGCAGGGCGACAGACGACTTTCGGAATAGCGCCAACATGACATGTATACGATGCATATCAAAGATATGCAGGATTGCGTCAGTGTCCAACCCATATCGAAAACAATAATTGAAACTAAAATATGTGCTTCTTAGACTATAATTCTGAGAGAGTCGGAGATCAAAACATTTGGCATGGAAAAGGAGAACAAGATTCATACCTTGCTTCAGTCAGACCGTAATAGTTAAGCAACACTCCACTATGGGCATCTACATTGGGCCATGGATTTTTAACCTACAAAGTTACAGATAGTGCTCATCAGGCAATGGTTTGCATGACAGAGAATATTATATTATATGCCAGAGGGTAGGCTAGAGGGAACACCATATTATATGCCTCAAGTGTGAAATCAGAAATTAAAGTAGGTTATATGCATCATCTGAAGAGAATATAAATTGCATTGAAACGTAGGCACTGAGTGATCATTTTATTAGCAGGAGATTGGCTTTTTTACGTAAAGGCTGCTGAAAATATTAAAGATCAATGTAACTTAGACTCGAAACAATCGTGATCCCTTTAGAAGTGTTGATATTCTCCGTAGAAAGCATACCCCAGAGGGATTACATTCAAAACCCTCTAATGCGCATTGATATTCTCCATATATCAGTGTAAACTAATTTCCATATTCTCGATTATTTCATATCATATTAATCCTTGAATCTCTATCTGTGTTTGGCTTCTTATCATTTATGGCTCATGTAAACACTTCGGTTACAGTCCAGAAGGTTATACCTTAGAGGTATCCTTTGAAACAACAAAAAAATGTAACAGAACATCATTTACCTTGCCGAGTTCTAAGAGTATTGGAGGCACTACTTCATAAAGATTTGAAACCTGCACAAAAATTAAATAAAGGGGGAAATTTTCAACGCCTCAGTCAGCCGGACACCATTTAAAGACAAAGCCAAATTATGATATCAGCGATCAAGTGCAAACCAGCTTAAATAGCGGATCATCAGGCAAGTGCTTGAGAGCAAACTCTCTCTGGCATATGTATCTTGGATCTGTCTTGCGCAGAACTCCATGTCCAAATCCAGGAACAACCTAGAAATCAGAGAAAGAAGCAAGGTCGTAAACATCACTTACTAAAATACTAAAAAACAAACACGGAGGGATATGGAAATATTTAACAATGTTAACAGAATACCTTGCCACTGTTCAATGTTTTCCAGACATAATCTTAGATCGGAAGAGTTCTTTTGTAACATTCTCCCCACACTCCTCTACCACAGATTTAATCCATAGTAAGACTTCCTGTAGTAATATGTAAAACACAAGCAGAGTATAAGTAAAGGAAATAGCACCTTTAAAGACATTGGAGTCTTGGAGAGGAGGGTACTTCATTTTACTAACAATACAAATTGAACTGGGACTCCGGGAACACAAGACACGATGACAATTTTTCCCCCTTTCTCTTTTTGAAGAAGAAGAAGAATTTGTATTTTTCCTTTTTTTTTTTGGGGGGGGGGGGTGTTTGTGGGGAGGGGTCCAAAATTGATATGAATACTGAACAAAACTTCCATGCTTAAATTATAGAAACCTTCTTTGACGTTTCAGAGCCACATTTCATTAGAGGTTTTGGAGTTGCAGCAGAGTCAGTGACACGAACTAAAAAAACTTAACTTGATTCAAGAATAACTGGACTCTGAACTTACATACTGTATAGCAATCAGGTTAGGTACTTAAGAACTATGCCTATATGAATACAAGAGGGCTGATTTAGAAGACCAACGGCTTAAATTTCAATGTTATCTTGATAAATATAAAAGCATGCAGAACTATGGTTTGTTAATGTTTCAGTAGAAACATAAAAAAGTGAAAATACTTCATTTTGTGAGAATATTTGGATTTCTCATTAATACAAGCAAAGCATCAAAAACTCATCCCTAAATTTTGGTACATTTGGTATATAGCATTAGGGTGGCTAGTTACATTAAAATCTACCAGCAGTTGCTTTTAAGAACTGCATGCAAGTGAAGAACATAGATGCACCTGATTAGCCAAACCATGAAGTGGACCAGCCAAACCATTCAATGCAGCAGTAAATGAGAGATAAGGATCTGAAAGTGTGCTGGCAACCTGGCAGATATAGAAATAGTTACAAAAGCTGTAGCCTATCTGTGACCATTTTACGATTTTTTGTCAAGAGTGTTAGAAGGTGCTTCATTAAGTTTGTAGAGGCAATTTCAATTGGATACAAATAGTAGCATGTGATTGAAATCGCGATATTTACAACAAGGTCATTATGAAGACGCCACTTACGAGGTGACCAGTATGAGCACTGACATTTCCGCCTTCATGATCACTAAACCACATCATATAAATATCAAACGGGCATCAGTTGACTCAAGAATTAAAAGGATCATTCTGATTTGTATATTATATATATTGAGATATGGCTAGCTTTGCATATACTAAACCCACCTGTGGATGGTCACATAAAGCCGCATGAGCTCTAGCATGTCAGGACTATCAAATCCCAACATGTGTGCAAAATTTCCACCATAATCTAGGGAATCGTCAATTGGTATAAATTGTCCAGTCTTGTACATCCTTCACAATTAAAACAGAGTCAAGAGAAACACGATGGGTTAAAAATGTATCAATAAATATGAGAACCTAAATACGAACATAAAGAAAAGATCTGTATCCAGAAGCATTTACCAACCTTCTATACACGTAAGCAGCTACAACTGGAACTTGAGCAATCAAACTTAGGGAGTCCTCATAAGTTGGTTCCCAGTACCTAAAATGGAATGACCTCAAGTTTTCGCATAGAAACGGACATTTAATTAATAATCAGAATAAAAGGCTAGTAAAAGACTCACTTTGATTTATGGATACCCTTCTCATAAGCCTTTTGGAATTCACTTTGAACCTTCAACAGAAGTGAAAATGTGAATCTTTACTAGTCATTCATTTTCATAAAACTAATAAACATATCCTCAACAATTTTTACACAGATACACACCACAAGCAACAAGAGAAAAGGAAAACAAAGAGACAAGGCATTGACGATTTTTCCATTGCTGGTAGATCAATTAATGGTCCATCATCCATCACATCCTCTAGCTAACCAGCCAGCACATTTGGCAAGAAAATTAACCCAATATAACATGATCCACATTTCTCTAACAAAATGTTGATGCATTACAATGTCAATTTAATATCAATAGCTCCAACTGAGAATGTCAATTTAATATCAATAACTCCAACTGAGATCCTCTTGTCTCAAGGTCCAAAAAACTTCCCTTTGGAAAAAGAAGACCTCAGTAATGGGGAACAGAAAAAGGAAGCACGAGTAAATGATAGATCAAAATACCATTCTCTCATAGAGTAGGCTATGAAATAACGAGAAAAAGTATCATGTAATTTGTAATTTTATGTTTACCATAAAATATATCTCAACGTTCTATTTGAAAAGGTTATAAAGGCTTTAAGCATTAACAAAATGCTAAAAATAACACAAGACAGTAATATGTAGAACTTATTTGAAACTGTTTCACTATGAATTTCTTATATATAGAGGAAAACATTGCCACCACACTATGTTGCTTGGACTCTCCATTTTAGCAGAAGCACACGTATTGGACACACAACAAGGATAATGGTATGGGACCCTTAAGAGCTCCTTTAAATCAAAACCGGATCTATAATATAGCTTTTTGCTATTTCAGAATTCTATATAAAAGGATTTCTAATTTGTATTTAGGTTAACATATAAATATTTGACATAAATATTTTATCTATCATTTTGTAAAAAATAAAAAAGTATCAAAAATTAACATATCTCTGTCTATATACTGAATCACTTTTATTCTTATCCCGTATCCTAGATTTTAGAATCAAACTTGATCAACTCTTAGATAAGTACCCTTACAGACACCCTCATCTGAGACCATGCAACATAAATAGCAAGTATAATTGCTAAATATAAAATTGTTGTCTGTAAACTCTGAAACAATTGCATGGGTAAAAGTCAAATAATCATAGTTTACTCTTTGACTTTACCCATGCAATTGATTCAGAGTTTACAGACAACAATTTTATATTTAGCAATTATACTTGCTATTTATGTT
>CAVNYN010243198.1:0-18789 GCA_963692815.1 Nyctanthes arbor-tristis | reverse complement strand
CCCGCGGGGTGGTTTGATCCAACCGTCGGTTTTTTCTTTAATATAATATTTCTGGCACCTGAAACGTCCTGGCTTCAGTTCAGTGATGGTTAAAATGCTCACCTCTATGATACGACAGTTAAAATAGTGCAACAGCCAAGCCATAGAATAGAATTATTAACGAGAATTCTACTTGCTTTAAGCTTCCCTTCTGAAATTGTGATATTGGTCACTGTCGACTAGTGCAAGTTCCTTGACCGAAACAATTGATCTTGGGCAAAACTAATAAGCAATCCAAAAATCTATTTTGTCTCGAAGGCTTCTCCTTTACGAAGTGCTAAGCCCGTCTAGTCTTGTGGTTGTACTCCTCTCTGTCTGTAAAAACAAGCACAAATATCCTACATATAATAAAGAAAAAAAATCCATGCTGCATGAAGATCCGGCTATTGTCCTCCATAGCATATGAAACTATTGATTTATGCTAAAAAGTACCCAGTTTTAGTGAAGTCTTAGAATACTAGAATTCTGAAGTATCAAGATTAAGCTACAAACTAATTGTGCTGTTGAGACATAATGTTGAGACCTTAATGTGTTAGCCTTTGACACCTATGGATATCTTTTAAACAGTCTTGACACCTCAGACAGTAGGGTCTTAACACTTCACCATTCCTTGTTAGGTGATTGATTCCACATAAAAGTAATTCTAATGCATGGTATCATTCTTGAAATCGAAATCATGAATAAGCCAAGATACCTTGCATGAACCTAAATGGTCTATGATTTAACCAATGGAGTTTTGAAAGTTGATTAGATTATTTTACTTGAGTATGTTGAAATGGCCAAGGATAATACCGCTGTATCGTTAGATCGTCTGAGTCATCTTGTCAGACGACAAGCGCGTCAAATTAATCAGTTAATTAATAATAATAGTAGTGAGAATGCAAAGGGTAAGTCAAGCCAAACTAGAAAAGAAAAAGAAATGGGAAGATAGGAAAATAAATGGGACATGAAGTATAAAAGTTCAAAATAGTTTCAAGTTAATTTCGAGGAAGAAATTATTTTAAGGGGGATAGATTGAAACTATCTACCCAAAATCATGATCTAACATGTTGTAATAAATGAGTATTAATTATAGAATGAAGAAAATGGAAGAAAAAGAAATAATATAAGTAAAGATCACGGTAAAATAGTTCAGGTCTCTGTACCTTAATTTTTGAGGTGTTGATAGTTGGCTGCTTTTCTTAATGAAAAGTATAAGCTAGAAATCCAGTCCTGACACTTCAAGATCTGCAGTGCTCGAGATCTCACTAATGTATAAGATGAGTTAAGTGGCGATTTTCTAAGTTGAATTTCAATAAGACTCAATGAGAATTTAAAGATGAATACGACACCAAAGTTGGAGCCGTACAAGTCTACTTTAAGAAGGATTTATGTAGCGAACGAAATTTTCATATTTTGAAATTATTATTTTAAAAGAATTTAAGCGCGTCGCTATGTCCCTAATCCATAATTTTTAATGTTAGTCACAATGAATTTTTAAAGAATTCACGTCTCTCGTCTACTTTACTTTAAAGAAAAACAAAAGTTTATTATTAATTGGACTTTATTTCAGAATATCTAACTTGAGTCCAAATAATTATTAAAGTCCGGAATCAAAGGAAATTTCTCTGTGTTCGGCCAAATCCTTATTTATTCATTTATTTAATTTAAGTCCAATACTTATTCTTTTAAACTCAAATTTTGGTGTCATGTTTATTCTTGAAGCCCAAGTTTAAAGTTTAATGCCTGTCTTAAACTCAATTTAAAAGAAAACTTTATTTGCCCAAATTATTATTGCCTAAAGCCCAATTTAAAGGTCCAAATGTAATTTAAGCTAAGCCAAACAAGTCTTGGACTTGGTCTACCCAACCAAGACCCACTTTGAAAAAGAACCAGATATTCTGATAACCGAAGGAACGTTGCTTTAACAGATAATAGAAAAACTCCCAGCTCCTCTGATTTTCTGCAACAAGAAATTCTATCAGATTTTCCCTCAAATCCGTCAGCCAGCATCTCTCCCTTGATCCTCCAGAATCCCCCATGATCTCCACACGATTCCCAGCTTCTAGATTACAGATATATATATATATATATAGAAAGTATTCAGCATTCACTCCCCATTCAAATACATTCATTCAATACACAAAAGATACACCTCCAGAATTATACATCACACTGCATGCACTTACACAGAGCAATTATATACATACAAAGATGGGGGGTTCAATTATGTTTTATTCCCAAATGTTTTGAAAAATTATGTTTTAGTTCAAAACTTTCAAAGTTTATCTTTTCATTTAACACTTTTATTGGATTTAAAATATTTTCAAATTTCTAGCATTTAGATTATTTAATTGCTAGACGAAGAGCACAACTTGACGCATAATTGACTGCCGAGCAGCTCAAACTCAAAAAGGGAAGCAATTTAAGGTAGATTTCCTATTCAAAGTTAATTTCAAAGTTATGTGCGCACTTTTACGAAAAGAATGATGCAATGCTATATTATGTGATTATGCATGTGCTATATGTGATTTATGGAAACATGGAAAGTATGTGCACAATTAGCTCACCTTAATCGGGAGCCCACATATTTAGCTCGTCATTCTGATGGGCCCACAGACATAGACAATTGGTTTGTATTAAGACAAGCCCACAGACATAATTTGCATGTACATGTGTTAATTGCCTAATATGATTGCGTAGTTTAAAAAGATTTGTGCGCAGGATTCTACTAAGTATTTCTTCAAAACATTCACCCTTTATTTCAAATATTTCAAGGTCTGGAGCTGGTCGCGACTCGATCAGCGATGGCAATTGAATAAAAGAAAAAAAGAATTAGTTGTTTTATATTATTTGGATTATTAGAAGTTATTTAAGTACTATTTCAAAATTTAACGGTTGTGTAAATGTTTGACAATGGATTTGTTTGGTATTATTTATGAAATACTATTGGGTTATTTTAAATAAAAAAAAAATGTTCCGCACTTATTTATATAAATGTTTAAGGTTTCCGCACTTTAAATTGAGATAGAATAGATTTAGTAGCGCTTCGAGTGTTTAGAACTCGGGGCGTTACAGTTTGGTATCAGAGCGAGGTCTACGTTTCTGTAGACTCACTCGGTGCAGTCCAAGACCAGCTGACTAAGGATTTCGAGAGTTTGAGGATTGAAGTAGTTGCACCTCAGAGACTGGGATCGACAGTGATTGCCAGTTTGACGGTCAAACTGGACTTAAGAAACAGAGTTGTCATGGCACAAAAGGATGATACATTCCTGGAAAAGATAAGAGCTGAGGTCGGAACGAGAAAAAGGAAGGGGTTTGAAATTTCCTCCGACGGTGCTCTGATATTCAATGGCCGCCTATGCGTGCCCAGAAACAATGAGCTCTGGGACGAGATTTTGACTGAAGCTCATTCCGCCCCATACGCGGCACACCCAGGCGGTACTAAGATATACAGGGACTTGTGTAAAACCTTCTAGTGGAGATACATGAAGGAAAGTATCGCCAAGTTTGCTGCTAAATGCCTAGTGTGTCAACAAGTGAAAGCCGAGCATCAGCAACCGTCAGGGTTGCTGAACCCTTTAGAGATTCTGGAGTGGAAATGGGAAAAGATTTCTATAGATTTCATAGTAGGTCTTCCCAGATCAGCAAGTAGGCATGACGCCATTTGGGTTATTATAGACCGACTCAAAAATCCGCCCATTTTCTGCCAGTCTGTATGAGTCTCTGCTTAGATCAGCTTGCTCAGATTTATATCAAAGAAATTGTGCGACTCCATGGAGTTCCGATATCTATCATATCGGACAGAGATCTGCGGTTCACTTCAAGGTTTTGGAAGTCATTACAGACAGCGATGGGCACTAAGCTGAAGTTCAGGACAGCTTACCACCACCAGACTGATGGACAGTCCGAAAGGACTCTCCAGATATTGGAAGACATGCTGAGGGGCATGTGTTTTGGACGTGGGTGGTAGTTGGAAACTCATTTGCCGTTAGTCTAGTTTGCCTACAACAACAGTCTCCATGCAACCATCGGCATGGTCACATACGAAGCTCTATATGGCTAACGATGCGGTTCACCAATTTATTGGGACGAAGTCGGTGAGAGGAAGATGTTGGGGCCTGAGTTAGTCAAGAAGATAGTTCAGGCTATCGAGAAGATCAGGGCAAGGATTAAGGTTGCATAGGATCGACAGAAAAGTTACGCCGATCAAAAGAGGAAAAGCATGGATTTCCAGGTCGGGGAGAAAGTATTTCTCAAAATGGCGCCAATGAAGGGTGTGCTTTATTTTGGTAAGAAAGGGAAGCTGAGACCAAGGGACATCGGGCCGTTTGAGATATTGGAAAGAGTTGGAAATGTGGCGTATCACTTGGCATTGCCTCCAGAACTTTCAGTAGTACATAACGTATTCCACGTATCTATGTTGAGGAAATATGTTCCTGACCCAGGTCATGTTGTAAATGTTCAGTCAGTTAAGGTACGGGAAGGTCGATCCAATGGGGCGGCCACAGTACCGAAGAGGCTACGTGGGAAAGAGAAGCAGATATACTGGAAATGTATCCGGAACTAACAGAACAAGGAAGCAAAATTTCGAGGACGAAATTAAATTAAGTGGTAAGGGGTTGTAGTGATAGGAATTTTCATATTTTGAAATTATTATTTTAGAAGAATTTAAGAGCGTCACTACCACCCTAATCCATAATTTTTAATGTTGGTCACGATGAAGTTTTAAAGAATTCACGTCTCATCTACTTTACTTTAAAGAAAAATGAAAGTTTATTATTAATTGGACTTTATTTAAGAATATCAAATTTGAGACCAAATAATTATTAAAGTCCGGTATCAAAGGAAATTTCTCTGTGTTCGGCCAAATCCTTATTTATTTATTTAATTTAAGTCCAATACTTAATCTTTCAAACTCAAATTTTGGTGTCATGTTTATTCTTGAAGCCCAAGTTTAAAGTTTAAAGCTTGTCATCGACTTTAACTCAACTTAAAGAAAACTTTATTGGCCCAAATTATTATTGCCTTGAAATTAAGCCTTTTAAAGCCCAATTTAAAGGTCCAAATGTAATTTAAGCTAAGCCAAACAAGTCTTGGACTTGGTCTACCCACTCAAGACCCACTTTGAAAAGGACCAGATATTCTGATAACCGAAGGAACGTTGCTTTAACAGATAACAGAAAAACTGCCAGCTCCTCTGATTTTCTGCAACAAGAAATTCTATCAGATTTTCCCTCAAATCCGTCAGCCAGCAACTCCCTTGATCCTCCAGAATCCCCCATGATCTCCACACGATTCCCAATTTCTAGATTACAGATATATATAGAAAGTATTCAGCATTCACTCCCCATTCTAATATATTCATTCAATACACAAAAGATACACCTCCAGAATTATACATCACACTGCATACACTTACACAGAGCAATTATATACAAACACAGAGCACTCACTTCACCTTACTCACTCTCACACACGGCCAGCATACACTCACAATTCATACACAAACAGAGATACACATTCCAAGCAAGTAATTTCGGAAATACACCAATTCACAATTCCAGCAGGTATACACACACACCCATTCTCATACGGGGAAATTACATACTTACGTACACTGATACATACACACGCACACAAGGCAGCCACTGCCTTTCCTTCTGAACCTCTTCGAATCAACCCGAAAATCGACCACTAATTCCATCCATCACCACCTACTTCACCCCTTCATTTTGCCACTGTCCATCGTCCCCTTTCATCATCACCACCAGCCATCAAACTAGGAAAAAAAATAGAAATAGAATCAAAAAGCAGAAAGAGAGCCGCAACCATTACCGGCTGCGTATCGCCGGCCACCGCCACCGGCCATCCCCTTTCAGCCAAGTTACCCTACAAATAGAAATCGAAAGCAGAACTTACCTTTGGCAAAAATCCGCACTGCCTTGATCAAACTTGAACTCCACTTGTGAGCCCGCGACCTCTCAACCTCGGTCGAACACCTAGGTCCCAAGCTTCGCCCGCAGCCTCTCCAAACACTCCAAACTCGAACCCAGACGGGACCTCCCTGGCTCTCGCGACCTATTTCGCCTGTTCAAACTCGGCAGAATCCAAACTGCGACTCTATTCGCGAACCCATCTGTCTTATACCCGAACTAGTCCCCGTAACGACCTCCATCTCGAACCCAAATCCGTCAACCGAACCCCAGACTCTCTCCCTCTCGATCGAACCCCCATCGCTCCTCGACCCTCTCAACTTCTCTGCCCTCAATTCAAACTTGGAGCAGGGAAACTGAATTAGGGGATTACGGTGTTCTTTTTAGTTAAATCCGATTTTGCCCTCAAGTCCCAACGTTTGCTCTTCCGCTCGTTTTGATCCCCCATGTTTTATTGTCACTTAAGCTAACCCAAAGGTCCTGTTTAAAGCATAACAGCCCTTATCTTTCTAACTCAGCTGATTTCAGCCCCTAAATTTATTAGTTGGCCCATTCCAGTCACCAAAGTTTGAGTTTTATCTAATTTAGTCTGTCAAGTTTTGATCACTCTATTTTATTCCCAAATGTTTTGAAAAATTATGTTTTAGTTCAAAACTTTCAAAGTTTATCTTTTCATTTCACACTTTTATTGGATTTAAAATATTTTCAAATTTCTAACATTTAAATTCTTTAATTGCTAGACGAGGAGCATAACTTACGCATAGCTGACTGCCCAGTAGCTCAAACTCAAAAAGGGAACCAATTTAAGGTAGATTTCCTATTCAAAGTTAATTTCAAAGTTATGTGCGCACTTTTATGAAAAGAATGATGCAATGCTATATTATGTGATTATGCATGTGCTATATGTGATTTATGAAAACATGAAAGTATGCATATAACTAGCTCACCTTAATCGGTGTGCTCTTCCGATCTGATTTAGCTCGTCATTCTGACGGGCCCACAAACATAGACAATTTGTTTGTATTAAGACAAGCCCACAGACATAATTTGCATGTGTACTTGTGTTAATTGCCTAATATGTATTGCGTATTTTAAAAAGATTTGTGCGCAAGATTCTACTGAGTGTTTATTCAAAACACTCACTCTTTATTTCAAATATTTCAGGGTCTGGAGCTGGCCGCGACTCGATCAGCGATGGCAATTGAATAAAAGAAAAAAAGAATTAGTTGTTTTCTGTTATTTGGATTATTAGAAGTTATTTAAGTACTATTTCAAAATTTAACGGTTGTGTAAATGTTTGACAATGGATTTGTTTGGTATTATTTATGAAATACTATTGGGTTATATTAAATAAGAAAAAAAAATTTTCCGCACTTATTTATATAAATGTTTAAGGTTTCCGCACTTTAAATTGAGATATAATAGATTTAGTGGCGTCTGGGGTGTTCAGAACACGGGGCGTTACAATTTAACCAATTGTCATTTTAGTTAATAGATAATCACAAAATAATTTATGAAAATAGCTTCTGGGAATGACAAAATCTAGAAACTATGTTAGACACCCCTACTTTGGCCATTAATAACTGTCACTATAAGAGTTAGATTTCAGTTTTATTTGGTCTAGATGAAAATGGGAATTGAAAGCTTCATAATGATGTATAAAGTATGACAAAGAGAAGTCATTTCATAACTCAAATAAATTGTACGAAGTGCCTTAAGAAATGAAATTATATGTAGACCCCAAATGATAATTCAATTTAGTTAAATGGACTTCAAATGAGATTTCAAATTAATTAAGCACAAGCACAAGGTTTTGAAATGAAATTCTATGGGCAAAGATGTATTAACAATGGCCAATCTAAGAATGACACTTGGCAACATGGCATTGGAGGCATTTCCCATAAATAGAGGGGAAATTTTCATTAAGAGTGTATCTTTTCAATCTCTCTTCTCGCTTTCTTGATCATACACACACACTCTCTCTCTCAACCTCTCCCCACTTTTTACTATTTTCACTAACTGAGAATAGATATACTAACACAAATACCATACGAGAATAAAATACGAGGAGTAGTAGGAAAAAGTAATTAAATCTAGGAAAGGAAATAATTACTTTGAGGTCACCCTAATTGATGTTAGAATTTAAGAAATTATTATATTTCTTTGAACTATTATGAGGACCCATCCTAAAGGAAAGAGAAACTAGATTTTAACCATGAGATGAACTAAAATACACATAAAACCCGCAAGTGGAAAAACTGAAACAGGATTAAATCTCAACACCTGATTAATCCAAGTCTTGATACCTGACGGAGCAGAATGCAAGTTCTGTTGATAATGAATATGCTTTTGATTGTAGATTAAAAATTACGACCAAGGCAGTAACGGTGAGTGATGTTTATACCCCTTTATGTGCACTCCTATGCGTTTTGAAAGATTATCTCTTTTATGTGTTACATTATTGATGTTTGCACCTTTTTATGTGTTCTTTTATGTGGTTTGAAGCATAATATCTTTTTATGTGCTTCGGATTATGAGTTGTGAATTTTTATAGCAATATTTATGAAGTGAAATATGTATAATGTTTTTATATGAGATATTATACATGTCATGTATAAAATGATGTCATTACAAGTTCGTGGAAAGTACAAGAACTGTTATGATCTTAGAAATCATGTATTTACATATGACATGCATAAGATGTTCTCACTACAAGTACATCATGAGCATGAAAGATTTTTCATGGATTGCACTAGTTGAATCTTACCTCGACAAGTCAAGTTAAGCTATGCTTAAATCGGATTAACATGTCACTTTTATATCGGGAGTGTCATGTAGGGTATGTACAAGTTTACGCGCATGATCATGCTTTCAAGTGCATGAGCATGTTACAAGTTTATGTATATCCGATTCATACTATTCTTAAGTTTATGATGAGCGCTAGGGGTAAGATCAACATGTGCAATCAGGGCCCAAAAGTTATGTCATGTTTTCCAAAAGAAAAAGGAAACTTTTTAAATTATATCACGTTTTCAAAAATCATGTGTAAATATTGCTCACTGGACCTTTGGTTCACCCCTTTCATTTTACCAATGGTAGGTGTTGAAAAGAAAAGTTTACAAGGATAACTCAAGCTTTTGGATGGTGTCTCTGGAGGATGGCAATTACTTGTATATCATAGGAAACGGACCTTTGGGGTTATGAAGAATAATCATTATGATGATATAATAGGTGGGAATATTGTGATATTCTAAAGTAAAGTCTTTTAGTATAATTATATTTGTAAAAGGAAGAATTTTATCTCTATGTATTTTCTTTCTAATACGATATTAACGAAGTTATAGATTTAGATACTTTAAATAAAGTTGAGTTCTACTTTCTATTTGCTAATTGTCCTTTCATCAAAAGGAAATGAGCAGAAATAATGTCTTAGTAATTTTATATTTTTGTACAAATAATCCAACCAAGAAGTAATTCCATAGTCCAAGCAAGTAGTAATTCCATAAAATTTCTCAGTTTTCTAAGTAGCCTCAACAGCAAATAAATTGTAGTATCTACATTCGCTTCCTAATCAATTACCTAACCGAAATGTAGTTTTGATACCTACAGAGTTAAAGTCTCTGTAGTTAAACTACACTATAAATATGTTTTTTTATCCAAAACTTGGAATGAAAGTGAATTCAAGTTGTGGTCACAATCTTGAATTAATGCTTTTAGTAAGTCATAATGTTTGTACTTCTATTTTAATTAAATGACAAAAATTTTATCGGGTTATTTATTTATTGTTTATTTATTAAATGACATAAACACTAGAAGTTATAAGAATTATCTGCGGCCGCGACAAGTTGGTATCAAAGCAATAAGTTCCTACCAGTGGAGTACAAGTATGCCATCTCGGGGACTCCCCAAGACGTGTAAGTTTCAATTTTGTTATGTGATCTTTGCTAATTTAGTATAATACTTCAACACACTCAAGTTAGGGAAAAATCTAAAATTTGGGCCAGCTTTAGATATATGATTATAACGAATCCTAAAACTAGAAGTAAGATGTGCATAGAACCGATTCATAAAATGTTCAAAAGTACTCCAAAAAAAAAACTGAAGCATAAAAGTTGCTTTTCGAGTATAAGTAATCTACCCAAACAAGAAACTGAACAACCACAGCATATAATGATTATATAACAAGTTAAAATTTCTTGTTAAATACAAAATGTCGAAAAAAAAACTTGTGTAGTGAAAAATGATATAATTGTCTCCATGTTTGCAAAAGATTATTAAGCCGATTGGTGGATTTTTAATGACTATGTAGTAGTAATAAGTAAAACTTATGTATTGTAGTATGCATGGTAACATTAACTACAAGGTTAGAAGCTATGGACTAGTTTAGTAATTGGTGGTATGTGAAATGGGAAGTATTTTCGAAAGGTATGTTGTAGTACTTTTTATTTTGCTATGAAATTTTTTATAAAAATGAAGGAAGTGTAATCAATTTAATATGAAGTTATGTGATTTAATGATTTAAGCAATATAAATAGAAGGGCGCATTGAAATAAGAAATAAGTGAAGTGTGATTCGTGTTGATAAAATGTCCTTCAAAAAGAAAAGGGAATGAAGCCTTGAGACCTAATAACTCAGTACTTGAGACTTAACTTATGAAACTATTAATTTATGCTAAAAAGTACCCAGTTTTAGTGAAGTCTTAGAATACTAGCATTCTGAAGTATCAAGATTAGACTACAAACTAATTGTACTATTGAGACATTGTTGAGACCTTAATGTTTTAGCCTTTGGCACCTATGGATATCTTTTAAACAGAGTCTTGACACCTCAGATAGCTGGGTCTTAACACTTCACCATTCCTTGTAGGTGATTGATTCTTCATAAGAGTAATTCTAATGCATAGTATCATTCTTGAAATCGACATCATGAATAAACCAAGATACCTTACATGAACCTAAACTGTCTATGATTTAGCCAATGGAGTATTGAAAGTTGATTAGTTTATTTTACTTGAGTAGGTTGAAATGGCCAAGGATAGTCGTCTTGTTAGATGACAAGCGTGTCAGATTAATCAGTTAATTAATAATAATAGTAGTGAGAAAGCAAAGGGTAAGTCAAGCCAAAGTAGAAAAGAAAAAGAAATGGGAAGATAGCAAAAGAAATGGGACCTGAAGTATAAAAGTTCAAAATAGTTTCAAGTTAATTTTGAGGACAAAATTACTTTAAGGGGGATAGATTGTAATGACCCACCAAAAATCATGATGTAACACGTTGTAATAAATGAGTATTAATGATAGAATGAAGAAAGTGAAAGAAAAAGAAATAATAAAAGTAGAAAATCTTGGTAAAATAGTTTAGGTCTCTGTATCTTAATTTTTGAGGTGTCAAAAGTTGGTTGATTTTCTTAATGAAAAGTATAAGCTGGAAATTAGGTCTTGACACTTCAAGGTCTGTAGTACTCAAGACCTCACCAATGTATAGGATAAGTTAAGTGGCGATTTTCTAAGTTGAATTTTAATGAGAATTTAACGATGAATACGACACCAAAGTTGGAGCCTTAGAAGTCTATTTTAGGAAGGATTTAACCAATTGTCATTTTAATTAATAGATCATCACAAAATAATTTATGAAAATGGCTTCTGGGAATGACGAAATCTAAAAACTATGTTAGAGACTCCTACTTTGGTCATTAATAACTTTTACTCTAAGAGTCGGATTTCAGTTTTATTAGGTCCACATGAAAATGGGTACTGAAAGCTTCATGATGATGTGCAAAGTATGACAAAGCGAAGTCATTTCATAACTCAAATAAATTGTTCAAAAAGGCTTAAGAAATGAAATTATACATAATTATGGACCTCAAATGAGAATTCAATTTAGTTAAATGGACTTCAAATGAGATTTCAAATTAATTAAGCACAAGCACAAGGTTTTGAAATGAAATTTTATGGGCAGAGATGGATTAATAATGACCAATCTAAGAATGACACTTGGCAACATGACATTGGAGGCATTTCCTCTAAATAGAGGGAAAATTTTCATAATGAGTGCACCTCTCCAATCTCTCTTCTCCCTTTCTTGATCACACAATCTCTCTCAACCTCTCCCCGCTTTTCTTACTATTTTTACTACCTAAGTATAGATATACTAACACAAATACCATACAAGAAGAAAATACAAGGAAAAGTAGTAGGAAATAGTAAGAACGAAATTAAATTGAGGAAATGAAAGAATTACTTTGAGGTCACTCCAATTGAGGTTAGAATTCAAGAAATTATTATATTTCTTTGAAGTATTATGAGGACTCATCCTAAAGGAAAGAGAAACTAGAGTTTAAACATGAGATGAACTAAAATACACATAAAACCCGCAAGTGGAAAAGCTAAAGTAGGATTAAGTTTCAACACCTGATTAATCCAAGTCTTGATACCTGATAGAGCATAATGCAAGTCTTGTTGATGATGAATATGCTTTTGATTGTAGATTAAAAAGGACGACTAAAACAGTAACGGTGAGTGATGCTTACACTCCCTTATGTGCTCTTTTATGTGTTTTGAAAGCTTATATCTTTTATGTGTTATAATATGAATGGTGAGTGATGTTTACACCCCTTTATGTGAACTCTTATGTGTTTTGAAAGATTATCTGTTTTATGTGTTACGTTATTGATGTTTGTACTTTTTTATGTGTTTTTTTTTTTTGTGGTTTGAAGCATGATATCCTTTTATGTGCTTTGAATTATGAGTTGTGAACTTTTATAGCAATATTTATAAAGTGAAATGTGTATAATGTTTTTATATGAGATATTATATATGTCATGTATAAAATGATGTCATTACAAGTTCATGAGAAGTACAAGAACTGCTATGATCTTAGAAATCATGTATTTGCATATGCCATGGATAAGATGTTGTCATTACAACATCACATGCATGAAAGATTTTTCATAGATTGCACTAGTTGAATCTTACCTCTACAAGTCAAGTTAAGCTATTCTTAAATCAGATTAACATGTCACTTTTATACCGAGAGTGTCATGTACAATATGTATAAGTTTACGCGCATGATCATGCTGTCAAGTGCATGAGCCTGTTACAAGTTTATGTATATCCTATTTATGTTATTCTTATGATTATGATGAGCGCTCGGGGTAAGATCAACATGTGCAATCAGGGCCCAAAAGTCATGCCATATTTTCCAAAAGAAAAAGAAACTTTTTAAATTATATCACATTTTCAAAAATCATGTTACATGTGTAAATATTGCTCACTAGACCTTTGGTTCACCCAATCCATTTTACCAATGGTAGGTGTTGAAAAGAAAAGTTTACTAGGATAACTCAAGCTTTTGGATGGTGTCTTTGAAGGATGGCAATTACTTGTACGTCACAGGGAAACAGACCTTCAGGGTTATGAAGAATAATCGTTATGATGATGTAATAAGTGGGAATATTGTGATATTCTATAGTAAAATATTTTAGTATAATTATGTTTGTAAAAAGAAGAATTTTATCTCTATGTATTTTCTTTCTAATACGATATTAACGAAGTTATGAATTTAGATACTTTAAATAAAGTTGAGTTCTACTTTCTATTTGCTAATTGTTCTTTTTTTCCAAAAGGAAATGAGAAGAAATAATGTCTTAGTAATTTTATATTTTTGTACAAATAGTCCAACCAAGAAGTAATTCCATAAAATTTCTCGGTTTTCTTAGTCTCAACAGCAAATAAGTCATAGTATCTACACTCGCTTCCTAATTAATTATCTAACTGAAATGTAGTCTTGATACCTACAGAGTTAAACTCTCTACAGTTAAACTACACTATAAATATGTTTCTTTATCCAAACCTTGGAATGAAAGTGAATTCAAGTTGTGGTCACATTCTCGAATTAATGCTTTTATTAAGTCATAGTGTTTGTACTTCTATTTTAATTGGGTGACAAAAATTTTATCAGGTTATTTATTTATCATTAATTTATCAAATGACATAAACACTAGAAGTTATAAGAATTATGTGTACGCGCGACATTGATATTCTATCTTTTGACAAAATTCGAAAAACAAAAGACTCCACTCCCACTTCTGATTCCTCCCTTCTAGGACTCTCACATTATATATTCTCTCTATTGCATCTCCTTTCTTGTAGAAAACCCTAGGTGTGTGTTTCATCTTCATGGCATCCAAGAAATCAACTACTTCCTCTGATGACTCATGCAGCAAAAGGAAAGGGAAGAAGGATTCTATGGCCGGAACTGGAGTGGACAACCCACGTCGGTTAATCCGCAGGCTGCGTGACTCCCAAACAAAGTCGAATCCAGATGCTTCCACCACCACAGACACTCCGATAACCCAGCCCATGTAGACCGAAACAGGCCCAGGTAGTCTGTATCCAGCGTAGAGGGCAATTCCAGCAACACCGCTCAGATTTATCCTACATGAGGTGGTTCAAAAGTTTAACCACATAGAACAAGTGTCTGATCCTATTGCTCTGCAACCCAATAGACTGGAGCCAGTAGCTGAGGTTCTCCTAAGCAGGAACATGAAATTTCCCCTCCAGAGGTAGCAGCTGACCCCTCCTTTAGCAAACAGGATGATGCACCTAAAGGAACACTTGATCCTACACCAGAAGTACACTCAGGTTTCCATCCTCCGTCGGCCAATGAGAAGTCCACTGAGTTTGAGGACAATGTCTCCTTGATCAAACTACCCAGAACTGACTCTCAAACTACCAAGGTAGACCAAGCATCTCAGCCCCTTAACAACTCTCTAGCAGGGAAGCAAACAAGCTCAGATCAATCACTGGCTAGACGTGAACAGAAAACTAAAATGGTTCATGACAGCTCAACATAAGGGTCTGGTACCTCTGCTAGTTCTCAAAAGCAAACTAGTATAGAGAAAACAGGTCATCAGGGAAAGGAGGACACGATAGATAGTAATCAGGACACGTAAGATAGTGCGGGCAGTTTTGAGGAGTCAGCCCAGATAGAGCAACAACTCATCCCAAATAGGGAAGACAATTTACCCTGGCCTGGCTGAATACCTACAGTGCCCCAAACCGAATGGGGCAAAAAAATGGGCAGGTTGGCAGAGCAGATGGGGGCCCGATCCACTGCTCCACCACGGGTCGCAACCCCGATCCGCCCCGATCCATTTAGGTGTTTAAAAAAAAAAAAGAAAAAGCAATTACAAAACCCCAAGATTTATTAAATTTTTTTTTAGGGTGGTTGTTAATTTCAGGTGGGATAGAAACCCCAACAGCCACCACCACCAAAAAAAAATAATAATAATAATTTAACGAGGCACTAAACGGGGCAGTTTTGCTACCCTGTACCGCCTCGAGCCCCGACTCGAAATAGCCGGGGCGGGGGTGAGCTGGCAAAAAGTTTTAATGGGACAGGGCAGGGTGAGGGCGATCCGCCCCGAATTCGCCCCGTTGCCATCACTACTTCCAAGTCTGGATCTGAATATGAACTGGAAGAAGAGGCAGATACTAAAAATGAGTCATTCGAGTCTGATAACAATGTTGTAGTAACCATCTCTAAGCGAGAGGAAATCATAAGAGGAAAACAAAAGGTGCTAAGAAGCAGTTGTCAAAAAGTGACCTGTCAAGATCCCTTCGACGACCAGACATACCAAAGCCATAGTGATTGGTGATTCTAGACCTCCAGGCATGCAGAAGAAGACAGAGGTCTATGACAAGCAACATGCTAGAAAAATCAATCCAGCCACACTCCACCACCAGACTTCATTCCTACTGTCATACAAGAGTGCAGGGGAGCTTTCACACCAAAGGACTATTTTTTCTCAAGACAAGAAGCATATGATCTTTTCCACAAATATATTATTCTTCGACCTTTTTCTTATGAGGAAAAGTAATTATTTCTGACTTAGCCATGGTGGAACTTTCTGCACTTGTTAAACACTTCAAGCTAGAAAAACTTTTTGGGTGTGAAGGTAGAGTTAATGAAACAATTGTCCGAGAGTTTCATGCAAATGTTCCAAAAGATTTCGGACAAGGCACAAGTCTCTTTGTGTCCAAAATTTATCTCAGGGGTAGAATGATCACTTTCAGTGCTACAAGTATCAGGTCTTGGCTGGGGATGGGTCTGGAGCTGGATAAGGAAGAAATGGTTGTCTCAAATGAAACTCTGGTAGTTGTGCTAACTGGTTCTGGCTAGCCAGAAAAATCTAAAAGAGCTTCAAAGCATCTCGGCTTACAATCACTTGCTGAAAATACTAAATGCCAACTTGGATCCTCTGACACACAAAGGCAACATCGCCAGAGATAAAGCCTTGCTGCTATACATGCTGGGGGTACAAAGGGTTGTTTAGATTGGGCAAAACACATCTTTGATATCATTACCTACGGAATTGGAGCCAGCCTAAGCAGTTCTACAGCAGGCCCAAGATTCTCCACAACTATAACGCCCCGAATTCTGAGCACCCGGGACGTTAACAATATTTTCTTTCTTTTCAAGATAAGCAAATTAAAAGCGGGTAATTATGCGAAAAATAATTTTTGGAAATAATATCCCGAGAAAAAGGAATTTATTAATGTCAAGGAATAAGGAATTTAAAAATATTCACAACAAGCAAATATTGTTTTATTCATTCTAAAATAAATTCTAAATTTGACGCCACCACTGCTCAACGCCTCTCCTCTAATTCTGCTCAACACCACTGTTCGGCGCAAATAATTAACTTATACCATAAATACATATATAAACATGCAACTACATGAATATCTCAGAAAAGTTTTTTACTCAGAAACAAGTATCGTATGGCAAATGCAGGTTTTCGATTCTTGTCTCATGCTATAAAGTAAGTGAATACTAGCGCATAGTAATCAAGTATTGCATGTAAATCATAAATATTCTTGTCTCGTCTCGTCTTAAGCATAAAGTAAATAAGCTCATGCATAAAATAAACACATAAATCACATATTCATATGCATACTGATAGCAAAGATCAATTAATTTTTCGCATACTTTTGGAAATAACTTTTTCTATAAAAATGAGACTATCTTAAACTTTATGAACTGTGCAACCTTTGCAAAATCTTACTTGCTTATGAATCTTCATGCCTCGTCTTGTCAAAATAAAATAAATTATTTTAGTATAGAAGAAATAATACTTTATGAAAAAGGAAATAAACTTTAAGGATTAAATTGAAACTCTGGAATAGTTTAGGATTGGGACTAAAAAGGTGGATGACAAACCCCAAGGCTGAATTCTTTGACACAGAAAGTTAGGAACCTATTTAACTAGACTGAAAACCTTAGGATTGAAATAAATAAATCTAGAACTCGGGGGGACTGACTTTTGAAATTGATGAAAACTGGGGACCCTAAGTGCAAAATCAATCTAATAAGAATATCAGATAATGGCACGCGCCTGAGGCTCGGTGAGATTGAAGTCGGCGAAAGGGATCTCGGCCAAGGGTGAAAGAAGGTGGCCAAGCTGGTTTGGTTGAGGCCTTGCGTGGAGGAGATAGAGACGCGGCTGGCCGCTTTATAGGCTCGATGCGGGTTGAACGGCAGAGGTGATTCGACCTCATAGGGTTATGAATTCCGGCCGGTGCTGAGTTCTCCGGCCGGTAGAGCCCACGGGTTCTCTTTTTTTTCTCTTTTTTTTTTTCTTTTTGATTCAGACTCCTTGGGTTCCAGGGGCGTGGTACCCCTTTGGCCGAGGTTAGAGATGGACGGTGGTGCGAAGAGGGGTTCCCGCGAGCCCTAACCGGAGCTGGTAGAGGCCTAGTGGTGATGGTGCCGTGGGTGGTGTATGTATATCTGTGTATGTGTTGTATGTCGTGTGTCCCGTATATATGTGTATGTGTTTTTGGTGGAAATTTGGTGCGTGAGGAGATGTATGTCATTGTGTGTGTGGTGTAGATAGAAATCATCTAATCTTCATGTGTTTGTATGATTCTTTGGCTGTACCGTGAGAGAGGCAACGGTGGGTGATGATACGGTGGTGTAAAAATGTGTAATGTATCTCTGTAAACAAGGGAAAATAAACAAAGGAAAACATAGACAGGCTTGACATACCAACTCTAGGTTCTCAGCTTACTGTAGCGTGGGGTTTGTGATTGATAGGGAAGAGTTTATAGTGTTGGAATCAAGAATTCCCTAGATTGGTTGGGAGATAGAGTTCAAGTGTATGTGAATTTCATGGTAGTTGAAGTTGACGTGGGATAGGTGTTAAGATGGCATACGAGCACAAGATTGGTTTTCTTGTAAATCTGGGAGAAATCGTATGCAATAGAAGTAGGAAAATAGTGAAATTTGATTTTGTTTAAAAGCCTTTAGCTGAACTATATCTATAAAGTTTTAGTTAAAATAGATTTTTAGTTAAAATAATAGAATTATTTTTTTAATATATATATTTATAAATCGTTAATTAATCATTAATTGGACCTAATGTAATAGTTGAAATTAAAATTATTCATGTGACTAGACGGGCATTTCACAAAATGAACATTAAAATAAGTGAGATTATAGCGACATGTTTTAAAATTTTATTCTTAACAATTTCCGGTCGCTACAACCTTACCTCCTTAAAATAAATTTCGTCCTCGAAATTTGGCTGACCTGAAGCTAAGAGATCTGGGTATTTATCTCGAATTTCCTCCTCTTTTTCCCAAGTGACCTCATTACGTGTGCTCTTCCGATCTCCACTGGACTTTGACTAATGGCAGCTCTTAGTTTCTCAAGATATGGACTTTCCTCTCTAATGTGCATATAGGAGTTTCTTCATAGGACAAGTCTTTCTGAATCTCAATATCCTGATAACTCACTATGTGATTTGGGTCGGACAGATCGGAAGAGCGTCGTG
>CAVNYN010243186.1:0-10276 GCA_963692815.1 Nyctanthes arbor-tristis | reverse complement strand
GAGTTAATTTAAATGTCATCATAGAGGAGTACGCCTTAAGGCCAAAGGCATAAGCTTCTAAAGAAATTGTCTCATACTAGCGCCGCAAGGCACCTGACAACCGCTTCGAGTTCAGCCTCACCTTTTAAAACTACTTGTCATTGGAATGTGCGTTGCACGTTTTATGTTACAATAAATGTAATGCCCAAGTTTTACAAACCCGGAACGCTACTTGAAATGCTCCTTTTTACTTTGATTATGCGGAAGAACAATCTTTGAAGCGCGCAGAAATTTTTAACATTTTTTTAAAGTAACACTTCAAAATCCAGTTGCGTCAGAAAGAGATAACATAAAACATACTTTACTGAATATTTGATAATATCAATTTTGAGCAAGGTCGATAAAACATGGGTTTACATATCCAGTCAACTACCATTAATTTTACATATATATCCCGTAAAAGAGTATGAAACAAAATATCACCAAGTTTAATGTTTCAACTTATAATAAAAACAAAATATCTAATAGTTACTGCTACCGGTCTCACTGCCCGCTTCAGCACCTGAAAAGATTTTAGAAAAATAATGAGCATTTCGAAGAAACACACAGTAGTCAATTCTCATTCAACTCGTGAGTATATCTTATATAACATACTACTTAGGGCCTTCAAGTTTGATCGTACTACCATTGTATAACATTCTGCCCGTGGATATATAAGTTAAGTCAACGTATTATCCCCGGGGTACAACATGTTGCCATTAAAATTGAATCACATTCAACTCAAATCACTTGTCATAAATTACTCAAACATTTCACTAAGTACGCATCACTTGACAATAAAACATTAACTTTGAGAACTAGAGACTACTTTAATTTCACAGTTGAGTTTGAACTTTACGGTAATTAAACTTCAAAGGATCAACTGACCTCGTCTAGTCATATGAAATAAATTCTAAGTTGATAATCGAGAGGTTTGTTTAAAATTTGCTTAAATTTAAATTTCGAATAAAAAGATATCTTTTAAAAGTTTAAGGTAAAATACTATTAACGAAAGGAATTTTTATCTCAATTAAAACATTGATAAGAAGTTGGAACTTTAGAATGACCAATTTTGACAACTTAGGAACTAAACCATTTAGAATTAGAAGCTTTGGGACAGAAATAGATTTCAACGGTATTTGATTACCAATTTAGCTAGACACGAAAATTCAGGGATAGGTTTACATTACATCAGAAACGTAGGACCCGATTAAAAGAAGTTAGAAATGCATGAATTAACTTAAATCATATAGTAAAAATAAGGACTATTTTAATCTCCAACTGAACTATAAGGACTGGTAAAATAAAATCTAAACCATAACATCCCCAGTTGTCTTCAGACGTGAATTCATTCACAGAGAGGTGCGATCGAGAGGGACAGATGGAGCTTTAGGCGAGGAGATTTGAGAGCGAAGCGAACGAGGGGAGTGTGATCCCACATCGCTTGGGTAGAGAAAGTTAGACCAGTTTATAAGCCATGAGACCCACTCCATCCGATATGAGGCCTTTTGGGGTAGAAGCCCAAGAGTAAAACCGTGCGGGCTAGGCCTAAAGCGGACAATATCATGTCAAAGTAGAGTGGGTCGTTACACAAAGGAAGTCTAATATTTGGCCGAATTCATGCACACCTGTGGTGGTAAACATGTGACAATTATTCAGTTTCCATATGGATAATAAGTCAATCCAAAGAGGGGCTTTTTATTTGATAGTACTTATTGTCAATGTTTGATCACCGCAACAAGAATACCACTGTAAAGTTAATATTACTGTCCAAAGACTTGATATTAATGTTGTATCTGGTATCTTGCATGGGGCTAACCATTATTTGAATTTTACTGATTATTGATTATGGATATGTGAGTATGAAATTTTATTTGGTTATTTTTCTGTTCTCTTTACAGTTAACATATCTGCTATTAAAATATCTGCCAACTTAAATTCAATCCCAATGCTCAATTGTACAAACTTCAAGGATTGGAAAGAGTACATATTGCTTGTTCTTGGCTGCATGGATCTAGACCTTGCATTCAGGATTGAGGAGCCCGTTCCTCCGACGGATGCAAGTTCACATGGTGACAGGAGGAACTTTGAGAAATGGGATCGCTCAAATCGCATGAGTCTTATGATCATTAAGCGCGGCATTCCAGAAGCTTTTAATTGTGCTATATCTAAAGAGATGAATAATGCTAAGGATTTCCTTGTCGAAATTGAAAAGCATTTTGCAAAAAATGATAAGGCTGAAACAAGTATGCTTTTGCAAAACTTGATTTCAATGAAAGGCAAAGGAAACATAAGGGAATACATTATGAAGATGCCTCATCTTGCCTCAAAACTTAAGGCATTAAAACTCTAGCTATCTACTGACCTGCTCGTACATTTGGTATTAATATCACTTCCTTCACAATTCAGCCAATTTAAGGTCAGTTATAACTGCCAGAAAGAGAATGGACTCTTAATGAGCTCATTTCAAGATCGGAAGAGCACACGTAAGGTTGAAGCAAGATAAGACTGAAACGACTCATTTAACTAGCACCCCCAAGGGCAAAGGCAAGAAAAGGGCAAAGAAGGATAAAGCTGCTATTAAAAGTCCACCGTAAAAGAAACGACAGTAGGATAATAAAGGTTGTTTCTTTTGCAAACAGTCTGGACATGTTAAGAAGGAAATGTACCAAATATCACGCCTGGCGTGCAAAGAAAGGTACAATTCTTACTTTTGTCTGCTCTCAGGTTAATTTAGTTTCAGTACCTAGAAACACTTGGTGGTTAGACTCTGGTGCTACTACTCATATAAGTGTTTCTATGCAGGATTACCTAAGCTATCAAAAGCCAAATGATGGTGAAAGATACATCTATGTCGGTGATGACGAATCGGTAGTGGTTGAAACGATAGGCACATTTAGGTTATTGCTAGGAACTGGTTAATTTAGGTTATTGCTAGGAACTGGTTACTTTTTGGATTTGAAAGACACTTTTTTTTTTGCGCCGTCTTTTAGACGAAATTTGATTTCTATTCCCAAATTGGACAAATCTGGATATTATTGTTCTTTTGGAAATAGTCAGTTTAGTCTTTTATTAAATTCAAATATTGTGGGTACTGGTTCATTATCTTCATACATTAACCTATATTTGCTTGATACGGTTACATCTTATTATGAAACATTGCATGTTGAATCACGTGGTACTAAACACAAATTAATTAAAGAAAATTCGGCATCATTATGGCACAAGCGCTTAGGTCATATCTCAAAAGTAAGAATTGAGAGACTTGTGTATGATGGTATTTTGGATTCCCTTAATTTTATAGACTTAAATGTTTACAGACTTAAATGTTTGTATTAATTGCATTGAGGGAAAGCAGACTAAAACTAAGAGATTAGGTGCCAGCAGGGCTTCAGACATCTTAGGATTGATTCATATAGATATTTGTGGACCATTCCCTACAGCTTCTTGGAATAGTCAACAATATTTTATATCATTCATAGACAATTACTCACGTTATGCGTACCTATATCTCATTCATGAAAAATCTCAGTCATTGGATGTGTTCATGGCTTTTAAAGCAGAGATTGAGAATCAACTCAACAAAAGGATTAAGGTTGTTAGATCTGACCGTGGGGATGAGTACTACGACAGATATGACGGTTCTGTTGAACAACGTCCAGGGCCATTCTCTAAATTCCTAGAGGAGTATGAAATCTTCCCACAGTACACCATGCCAGGATCTCCTAGCATGAATGGTGTGGTTGAGAGATGAAACAGAACTCTTAAGGACATGGTAAGGAGTATGATTAGTCATTCTACCTTACCAGAATCACACTGGGGAGAAGTATTAAAGACAACAGCTTACATTCTTAATAGAGTACCAACTAAAGCAACTGTCAAAACACCTTATGAGCTTTGGATAGGCAAAAAGCCTAGTCTAAAGCATTTCCACATTTAGGGATGTCCAGCTTAGGCCAGGCCTTATAGGCCACATGACAATAAATTGGACTCTAGAACAATAAGCAGTTACTTTATTGGTTATGCGGAGCGATCTAGGGGGTGTAAGTTTTATGATCCTACACATTGGTCAGTTTTTGAGATGGGAATTGCAACATTTTTTTTAGGATGTTGAGTTTAAGGGGAAAAATAAGGCTAGAGACATTGTCTTCAAGGAGGAATCAGCTTCGATTCCTATTATTACTTTTGATGATGTGCAGGCTTCCATACCTGTCAATAATCACGAAGCGAGTCAGGATCTTCAACAAGACAATGTTGAACAACCTCCCATTCAGAATGAGACTACTATTCCAGAAGAACAAACTCAACGACCTCAAGAATTAAGGAGATCCACAAGAGAAAGGAGAAGTGCTATTTCAGATGATTACATAATATTTCTCCAAGAATATGACGAACATAATGGAATGATGAAAGATAATCTAATCAATTTTCATTAATTAGGCTATGCAGGGTTCTAATTCTCAAAAGTGGATAGATGCCATGAATGAGGAGTACAAGTCTATGCAAGACAATAAAGTTTGATATCATGTCCCATTACTAAAAGGTGCGAAACCCATTGGTTGTAAATGAATATTTAAAACCAAAAGGCATTCAGAAGGTAATGTGGAAAGATATAAGGCTCGTCTTGTAGCTAAAGGCTTTAATCAAAAAGAAGGCATTGATTTAAAAAAGACTTTCTCTCGATTTCTACGAAAGACTCTTTTAGGATAATTATGGCTCTTGTTGCACATTTTGATCTTGAGTTACATTAGATGGATACAAAGACAACGTTTCTCAATGGTGACATTGATGAAATGATTTATATAGAGCAACCAGAAAACTTCGTGTAAGGAGACTCAAAGAAGATGGCCTGCAAAGTAAAGAAATCCATCTGTGGGCTCAAGAAGGCTTCCCCGTCAGTAGTACTACAAATTTCATCAAGTAATTGTCTCGTTTGGTTTTGAGGTAAATCCAGTTGATGATTGTGTATATGACAAGTTTAGTGGGAGTAAGCATATTTTTCTAGTTTTATATGTTGATGACATAGTGCTTGCCACTAACGATATAGGCATATTGCACGAAACCAAGAGATTTCTATCCAAAGATTTTGAGATGAAGATCTTGGTGAAGCCTCTTTTCTAATGGGGATTCAGATACAACGAGATCGTTCTCAAAGTATTCTTGGATTGTCACAAAAGAGCTATATCGATAAGGTACTTAAAAGGTTTGGCATGCAAAATAGTAAACCAATTGATGCCCAAATCGCTTATGGTGAAAATTGCAGCCTCCAGCAGTGCCCTAAAAATGTTTTTGAACTTAAGAAAATGTAGAAGGTTGTTTATACATCAGCTATCTGGAGCTTTATGTATGCTCATGTTTGTACACGTCTAGATATAGCGTTTATTGTTGGAGTGCTAGGCAGATATTTAAGCAATCCTGGTAGGAATAATTAGGGAGCAGCCAAACAATTTATGAGGTACTTAAAGAGTACAAGAGATTACATGCTTACATACAAGAGATCAGATCAGTTGGAGATCATACGGTATTCTGACTTTGATTCGCTGGATGCCAAGACAGAAGAAGATCTACTTCTGGCTACATCTATCTATCATTTGGGAGAGCTATTTCTTGGAAGAAAGCATAAGCAGACACTCGTAGCTTCTTCCACCATGGTAGCAGAATTTGTGGCGTGATATGAGGCATCCAATCGTAGAATATATTATGGAATTTTGTCACTAGGATGAACATACTGAATTGTGTTGAAAGACCACTTAAGTTATTTTGTGACAATAAGTCAGCAGCGTTGCATTCCAATAATAATAGAAGCTGATCTAAGTCAAAACATATTAACATAAAGTTTCTAGTTTCAAAAGAAAGAGTACATAGTGGGTAGATTTCCATAGAGCACGTTAGAAAAAAACTCCATGATTGTCGATCCGCTTACTAAGGGTATATCACCCAAGGTCTTTCATGAGCATATTGCTCATATGGGTGTTGTATTGTTTGATGATAATATGGTTTAGTGGGAGTTTATTGTTGCTTTATGTTTGGCTTTAGACATACTTATGTATGCAGATATTTTTCAGTATATGATTAAAGTATTCAATTACTACTCTGTTACATTATGTTCATTATTGATCTCATTAAGAAATAAAGTAGGACCAGTTGGAAATAGACATGATTAGATCACATTGCATGCAATTTCCATACTACGCATCCATGATTGATCTATGTCATTTGGTCGTATTGGTAAATGTGACCATTGATAAGTTTAGTCACGTTCTAAATCGTGACAAAGGCCGCTTTGATCCTATATCTGTGTAATCAATAGATGAGATTGTTTGGAAATACCCTAATTGTGATAGCCAGCTTTTGGAGCTCATAAGGTTAAGCACATTTGTTGGATTACATATGTGGCCCAGTAGGAGATTGTTGGATAAAATTCAACATGTGGGGCCATACATATAATATTAATGTGTAGTTCTATCTAGCCAATTAAAGGTCATTTATAAAGTTTTATGGCTACTAGAGATCGAAAGTGCCATTGAATTAATGTGTAGAGACCGGTTTTGTATTTATAAATTGTTGATATGGCCAATTTGGAAATACTATAACGTTACATCTATATATAGGTCATGGTCCCCAATTAAATGTAGGGTTTTTCCGTTTTCTCTGCCCCATCAATAGAAAATTCACAAGGAAACTATGGATCAATTAGAAGATCATAACTTGTCAGGTCAATAAAACTAATGGATTCTGGTACGCTTCCGCAATCTTACATCGTATTCTCTTTGATTCAACATGGTATTTAGATATCATGTCTAGGGTTTTGGAATTAACTATGGTTTTACGTGATATCATTTCGGTAATTTATTCTACACACTTAATAGCCACGTGACTAACTACTGACAATCAACTTGATGGAAAAGAGTTGTAGTGACTGAATATGAAATCAAATTAAAGTGTGATGAACCAAATGACTGAAATTGAAGTACAGTGATGTGAGTGACAATTGAGCAAGAGTAGAGTAATTGCTAATGAAATTAACTCTATATAAGAACATGTTAAAAAGAAAGAAAAAAAGTTCATACTTGAGTGCCTCCTTCTGCCACCAAGCTTTTGTGTGTGTGTGTGTAATCTAATCTAACTACAATAAAAGAGTGAAAGGGTCATAATTCAATTGGGCTGATCAAATTTTTCAACCAAAACGATGCAATTTTGGGACCTATTTTTCCTGGTTCTTTCCTTTCTTATTTCCACTTATATAAATCCATCCTAGCCCATGACACCATATATCATTCTTGTTCCAAAGCCCTAGATATCTCTCTCTAATTGTAGTACCGCATCGCCCCTGACCCAAAATTGGCAGGAATGGTTGGAGTTGGAGCATTGTCGATTCAATGAGTTATTGTTGTCAGGTGCAGATCAACGATGCGCTTGAGGAATTCTTTCTTCAGTGAGGATGGAGTAGATAACATGGCAGCATAGCTTGATCAAAAGGTCTTCCACTTGTTGCCTCATATATAAGCCTCTATTCATCAATTTATGCCTCATATTCCTCCATACTTCTAGTCCTATTCCTCCATACTTCTAGTCATATTCCTCCATACTTCTAGTTGTAAGCCTCTAATTGTATTTTCGATTTCTCAGGCTCTAAAGGCCGATAGGGAACGGCAAGTTAGTCATTTAAGTTTCTCGCCTTAATCATTCACTCACTTCACTGTGTTTACAATTTAGACTTTATTTTGTTCTCATTTTTATGTGAATTTTAGCCACAGTGTTGGGATTTTCAGTTTGGCAAAAAGGTTCAATACTTGATTGGCACTTACAAATTAAATTGCTGGAAATTGATTTACCATATAGCCATTAAAAATAATTGTAATTTTCCTACTTCATAATGCTTGTTTTTCAACTAGATCAAGCCATTTTCTTTTCCTTAATTTGCGACCCTTTGCTTTCATCTTTGCTACCCTTGTTAACATAGTTTTTTTTTTTTAAATATATGACTTTTTCTGGCTATTTGCGTTATTTTAAAGATAATTAAGCACAAATTCAGCATATACAGTTCTTTTCTTGGGTGTGATTTGTATCTTCTTCATGATATATATTGTTTTAGACTTCTTTTAGTGTGATGATTTTATTGCATTATATAATCGGTTTAATGACGGGTTTTTAGTTGAGCTTGAAAGATTGTCTATTTGTCTTAAATGTTGAAGAACCTATATTGGAGAAGTCCAATGACCTTTTGTTTTTGCTGTGGTTGTGACATAGTTTTTTGTGTTCATGTCGAAATGAGTTTTTGCATTAGATGTGTTGGACTTACTTGATTTTTCAAAATATTGTACCTAGAGATCTAGATGTGATAATAAAATGTATTTTCATGCATGTGTGTTCTCTAATGGGTAATTTTCACTCTAGGTCCCCAAGTATTTTACTTAATTATCTAATGTATTTTACACGAATTAGATATCCATCAAGTTTGGTGTATGTAGAGTTTTTTTGTTATCACTACGGGCTAGAATGTGTAGAGTTCTTATTTTATATTGTTCTTTATTTTTATTTTTATTTAAATAATTAATTGCATTAACATTAAAAATTAAAATATTACGCATGAAAAGTGTTAATAGGGATATAACACGACAAAAAATAAAAGGTTGGAGTTCTTAAGCCCCAAAAAATAATGGGGACAAAATTGTATGAAAATTGAAAGGTTGGGGACATATAGTATAAATAAAGGGTATAATAGTCATTTTGATATGGTTTAATTAAAATTGAAAGGTTAGGGACTAAAGGTGACGTTGGGGGACATGATACTATAATAATTGAAAGGTTGGGGACTTAGTACGCCAAAAAAAAAGAATGGGGACAAAATTGATACAAAATTGAAAGGTTGAGGACCTAGAGTGAAAATTACCCGTTCTCTAACACATGAAAAGTTTGTTAATTTGAGTTTGCATGTGCAGATTGGTTAGTTGAATTCTTATGAACATTTCATATCTTTTTAAATTTAATTTCTTATTGTGAAAGTTGATTCTCATCTCAGTTTGCCCAATCTTGGAAATCTTGGATTCCGCCAAGTGCTGATCTAGAGATTTTTAAAGCTTATTTTAACTTACCAACTGGTTCCTATAGTACATAGTAAGGAACATAATCTAGCATTCCAATCTATAAAATTAGTCTCTTTTACTTTATATCAACATTGTCTATGAATGTACAAATTGTCTTATCAAATGAGTAGTAATTTAGGATAAGGAAACAAGGTATTTTGTAGAGAATGTGTTTTTACTTGTGAAACCTTTCTATTTTGTCTAATGATAATGTCTCCAATTATTTTCTATCAATTATGATAGACCCAGCATGCTTGAGGTTTATGATGAGACAAAAAAGAAAGAGAACCTGCTCTTTCAAGAATCCATTAGTTTCTTCATTAGGCATATAATGCAGCTTGCATTAAGACTGATCTTGTTTTTAGTTATTTTTTTGCATGCGTTACCCAGGAGTATTGCTTCTGTAGTTTTCTTGATCTTTCATCTTGACAATCATAATTTGCATTAGGCTTCCTCAATTTCATTTACCCAAAATGCTTGAGTTCTTTCTCTCTTCGTCGCTCTTACCCCTTTTGTTTAGGCACTAGTCAATGTGGGTTTCACATTCTCTATGAATGTTGTTTATAGATGTTTGCAATTTTAAAGTATATATTACTATTCAGCAATTGCATGCGCTTGGAAAACTGACTAGGAGCAAGAATCTTTGCTTTAGGTAACAATGCTACTTGGATAGTTGTTCGCTTATAATAAATATTGTTTCGTTCTCCATTTACAACTAAAGTTGTAGGCCATTTATTTGTTGATTTTGAGGCAGATAGACAATATCCAAATCTATGAATGGAGAATTGATCATTTATGTTTAGGTTAATTTCCTAAAAGGTCTCCAACCTTTGGGTTAAGAATCGATTTCATCTCCAACCTTTTTAAGACTCTCCTGGGTCCCCAGCCTTTTACAAATACTCACAAAAGGTCATTTTTTCACTATTCACTCAAATTTTCATAAGAAAATGACAATTATACCCTTTAACCTTTTAATTTTAAAAACAAAACATTTAAAAATGTTAAAAATAATAAAAAAATTAAAAAAAAAAACAAAACACCCACCCCACCCCACCTCACCCCTCTCCTCCCAAAAGGGCCGCCGGAAATGGCTGCCGGAGCCATTTCCGTCGGCTAAAGAGCTGCCGTTTCCAGCAGCAAATATGGGGATGGACCCCCCATTTTGCTGCCCA
>CAVNYN010243184.1:0-12661 GCA_963692815.1 Nyctanthes arbor-tristis | reverse complement strand
AATTTTTTTAATGCAAAACACATAAAGCCAAGGAGCCAAGAAGACAAACAAGATTTAAATAAATGGCTGGGAAGGCTAAAAAAATTTCACTAATTTACCTACAACAAAACAAATATTAACTAATCATGTAACGATGCTAACCTTACTTTTGTAACGAGGGAATCAAATTAGACATCATCTTTTGTACATTTTTCTAATGTCTAAAATACAAAAATAATTAAATAAAAATAAATAACTGAGTGAGAATAACAAATCTTTTACATAAAAGAACAATTAAAAATTATAATCCCAGTTCTGATATTCCTAGTGCCTAGGCAAATATTACATTATCAAGCTAAATGGCTAACTAATGAGAAAAGGAACCTCCCCCAACCAAAAAAAAAAGCCAAAAAGTAACTACTATATTTACTAGGCAACCCAAATTCTCATTTATCAATTATGATCACAAATTATCATATCAAACTGTGATGAGTTAAACAAATGAGAAAAATAGTTCAAATTTCAAATTCTAATTCCTATTAGAAATTTGTTTAACTAGAACTCAAGTGTACTAATTATAATTGTTGTATTGTTGATTTCTTTGCGCTATATTTCAATAGAACATATATCTATGCGCAATTGTATTACCTATATATCTATATATATCTAAATCAAGAGTAGTCTAAACAAGTTTTCCCGCTCAAATCGCTGACGTCATGGTTGATGTCGTATTTTGCTTTTTTATTATTTTATTTTATTTCTTTTCTATTTTAAAAAGGCTAATTTGTGCAGTTTAACCCTAAAGTTTCATCCTATTGTGTATTTAATTATAACCTTTTAAACTTGACAATTTCAATCTCAAATCTCACTTTTTTTACTTGATCTAATTTTTTATTTAAAAAGACAATAATACCCTCCAATTTTCATTAACTTAAAATTTATAGCTATATTATATTATACTAATCTAAATCAAGTGTAGTTTCTACCATATTTTTCCTCCTTTAACTGGTGCTACAAGATAACTGATAACATCGTCTTTTGCCTATTTTCACGTGTTTTCCAGTACCATGGAATTTTAAATTTCATTTCCCAAATAAACTCATTAAGATTGAAGTTTTCCTGTGAATTTGATATTTTTCAAGAAAAACAAATGTAATTAAACACGTTGTAACTTTATGGAAAATGCATGTAATGAGAAATGTAAGGAGACTTATATCGTTTTTATTAGGAGAAGAGCTCGCTGAAACGTTGTCAATGGTGGTTGATAGAGTTAAACACTTGGCAAGTTTGTACTTGCACTGTAACTTTAGAAGACTACTGTGAACTTTGTTCACCTCAATGATCTTTACTTGAATGTTAATAGCATATTTAGGGAGATTTTGGCTTTATTCTCATTGGAAACCCGCAAAGCTTATAGGGTTAGTTTTTTTTTTCCTTAAAAATTTTTAATGTTTTAGCATAATGAGTCGAAAATTGGAAACATAAGAAGTTTTTGCATTTAGATTTGTTTGTCAAAAATTTGACTTCTAATAAATTTCTCACAAATATTTATTCTTCTTTCAGACTAGTTCCCCTTTCATAAGTTCGAGTTTCAAAATCATGTAAGGTGAAAATTTCTAAAATTTCAAATATATTCATAATGCAAAGAGTCAATTCATAGTTCAAGTATAGAGTTTGACTAATACAACATTAAGATGGTATGCTATATTTAATAAATAAGGACCTATACACATGTCAGACAAGTTGATTGGTTCCATTGAATGTAGGAAAATATTTCAATTAATGAATTTATTGGTCTAATTGTTTCCATTATTGTACATTCATGTTTTTATATTTTCAACTAACATAAAAATGTTTTTCATTTATTTTTCAAATTCCCATTGTTATATTTTTAGTGTTGTTCTTCTCGTGCATCGCATGGGTACTATACTAGTGTGTGTGTGTGTGTCTATATATATATATATATATATATATGCAAAGGGGAAAACCAAAAAAGACAGAACTCATAGTCCCCCCCCCAAAAAAAAAAGGACAGAACTCTTAGTTCAAAAAAAAAAAAAATTAAAGTAAAAATACAGAACTCATCTTACAAGATCAGCCAAATATAAATTGTAGCAAAATTATGGTTCAAAGACAATGCTAGGTTGGACTTCTTCTTACAATAAACGTAGAATAATAGAATATATACTTTGAAAGAAATTGAAGGTTGAAATTTGAGGCCAAAATTATGATTTAGTCGCCCGAAAAAAAAAAAAAAGAACCAGAGATGATGGGAAGAGGGAACGTCATGCAAACTCACGCCAATGTTGTTATATTGAGAAATTAAAATTAATTGGGCTTGATTAATTAGATATGCCTTGCGTTGGAATTGTTTTTCTCTTGGGCCAATGGAAACTGAACTTAAATAAAAACAAGGGTTCCTAAGGTAAATGGGTAACTTCTACATAATAATTGTAAAATTGCACAACAACTATTAACAACAATGTAGATTTATAGGTATATTTCTAGTTAATTTTTGAAATATTTCAATAATAAAAATTGTTAAGATTTTCAGCTGAAAAAAAAAACAAATGAATGAAATAGAAATAAATAAATAAATTATAATTAATAATTGAAATAATATTAACCAAAGAACACACTCCTTATCCCACAATTTCATCACCTCCAAAAACAGTATCAATCAATCAATCTAGATTTAGTCGTACAAAATCTGCAAAGAAATAATCCCTGAATCTTGCCTATCTTCTAAAATTGCATTTCTGATCTAATTTGAGCGTATTTACAGGTGAGGTATGAAACTCCAATTCCCTAGAATAAGCGACTATCTGAAACCCAGGAATTACACAGTTTAAATTTACCCTATTTGGAGAAAGAATGTGTGATGGGTGAGATAAGAGTTGTAATGTTATATGTTGGTCAGTGGATGTCTGCCAATAAGCATAAAAATTACTGCGTAAATGGTGTAGTAATTCAAGAAAATTGCACATTCAACCAACTGAAGGATATTGTGTATGATGAAATTCAAGTGGAACCGATGACGCACTAGGCATCTTTGAAATATCGAGATCGGATGAAAATGCACCATTCTGGAAAATTTCAACTGATGCAACACTTCAATTTTATATTAGGGCAAAGAAAATAGATAAACAATTTGATAAGTTCCAATTTATATAGAGCACTAAAAAAAACCAGCTTTAGAAATAGATTTTGGTAAGAATAATTAAGAGGTATCAGGTAGGATGATGCAAGCATTGTTACCACGAGTTGACGGCGATGAAAAGGGAGTAAATATTGATATATAGCTGTTACGTCCCAGCCAACAACTGACGAATTAGTAGCAGATATAGTGGATATGGTGAATGAGAGAATGAATAACAGAGAGGAGATGGTTTGTGAAATAATAAGTCAGATGGATGGTGGGAGTGTTTGTGTTGGACAAATGTACAGCAATAAGAAGATCTTAATATTAAGCGTTTCCTGTAATGCAGTAGATGAGAACTATCGTTTTAGCTGTACAAATCAAACACAACGGAGTATCATATAACATGTTATGATAAGAACTGCAAATGGAACTTGAGGGCAACTATTGTGCGCCATACATCAATGTTCAAGATCAGATACATTAAAGGTAAACACTCCTGCTTTGTTGATGATTTTGAGCATAAGAATACTCCTTATGATTTTGTGGCTTATTGTATAAAGTTCATCCGCTCAAGAACCATATACACCCCTCATGAAATAATTAATGATTTCAAGGAAAATTATCTTGTGACTATTAGTTATGATTAGGCTTTTGTAATGCTAAAAGGATGGCATTGAAAATGATAAGTGGGGCCAGTCTTACCAAAAGTTGCCAGCATATTTTTATGCTCTAGAACAAACTAATTCTGGTACTGTTACATGTATAAAGACGGATGAGAATGACAGGTTTTTGTATTGTTTCTTTGCTCTTGTTGCTTGCTTACATCGCTGGGAATATTTGAAGCCGGTAATGGTCGTTGATGCCACATATTTAAATGGAATATAGGTGGAACATTGTTCATAGCTAGTACACAAGATGTGAATAACGAGATCTATATTCTTGTTGCTGTTGCAGACGGTGAGAACCATGAGTCATGATTTTTTTTAAAAGAAAATTGAAGGAAGCATATGGGGAACGGGATGGGCTAGTAATTGTGTCTGATCGGCATTGTAGCATATCTAAGATGGCAGATCAAGTCTTTGAAAATGCCACCGATGTTGCGTGTTCTTATTGTTAGGAATTGAAAATTATATGCACTGTAGAAATTAAATAAACATTCAATTCCTATGCCTAGGATTGACCTTGTACTTCAAAAGAATTTGTGATAGAAAAATACTTTTTTGATGAATGCCGTGAATTGCAAATCCTGATTGACCGTTGGAGCAATACTTGTCATCATAGCTGTCCAATTGTCTAGCATTTATCGGTAATCCACATGGAAGAATGAATTTGGAACTCCACAACAACGAACAATTCGAAGTGGATTTATAGGAGAATTTTTAGGGTTCCATCAATTTCATGTGCTAGCAAGAAATCGACAGAATATCCATGATCTTATTGTATAAAATTCATCATACGAATTTTTCCCTTATCGTCTCTCTGCATTAAACCCTAAACATAAGGTGTCTATTTATAGTTGTAGGATGTAAAACCCTAATCATGTATGGGCTTCCACGGGCCTATAACTGAGCGGTCCAAATAAGATTACCAACTAATTGGACCTTGAACATCAATTCCAACAATCCCCCACTTGGATAAGGTCTATTCCAAATCACCAACTCGTACCTTTGTGTGTGACCTATTAGAGTCCCATTGACGATGGCAAAGGTCGTGATACTATTATTCTGATCTAATTAGAACAAGATAAATCAAAATCTCTATTTTAATTTATCATCGATTCACCCAGATCGATCAGTTCACGTCATCGTCGAAGATTGACATCTAGCAATGTGTCAAGGCCCATGTGACGGGAAAGTCATGTGGTACGAAAAACCTTTATATGTATAGTTACCGTGGAAATATAATCCATTCATCAATATAAGCCAATTAGTTAAGAGATATAGATAAGCGTCAATCTCATAACAACTAATTATGTTATTCACCTTAACTCTTTATTGATCAAACCAAGTTATGATGAAACCTTTTCACTGCATAACTTCACCCCGGCCGAGGAATTTATGTCAACCAAAGTAAGCAAAAAGTAGGTTATAATCTCCCATTATCCAGTAGTGATGAATCCTAATCTTGGATACTCACAACCTTCATGCAATTTTCATTGTACCTGTACGACAATTTCCTAATAACTTATAGCCGAGTCTCATCTAATTTCCGACTAAGTATAACAATCATCACATAAGATTCTATGGTAACCTCAAGTCAAAGGACCAATTCTACGACCGTCCATTAGAAATCTACCACTGACGCTTGGATAATTTATCATGTGGTATCTCTAGGCTGGTCATCCAATACATGTTCAATTAAGAATGCATCCATGTGTCAATTTGGATGTCCCTCGTGAGATAGTTACTTTCTTCATAAAAAAGAAATGTGACACATGCTAGTCTGTCCACAATAATGATATTCGTATCTCATTACTACATTGACTAGGGATATTTTAAGAATAAATATATAACTTACATCTCACAATCACAACTCCTTGTGATTAATAAGTTACTATAATCTTATTCTATGGACTCTATTCTTTTACAAGATAACTTTTATCTAAATAATAAATTTTCCATTTGAATATAACAATTAATAGGTGTTTATACACATCAATGTCCAACAAAGATAGTTATATCATCATACATTTCCTTTTTCATTTCCAATATATATATATATATATGTTCAAAATGTACTAGGGAAGGTGCTTCATTACAATTCTTCATAATCCTTTAATTATTCTAATTTAAACTCTATATATTAATACTCTTAAGGAACCAATCGTTAGCATCCATATCGTAAGCTTGAGTGTGGATAACATTATATTCATCTATATATATTATCCTAGGGTATGAGTGAGGTACGACCAATAGTTGGTAGTGATAACCCAATGCATTACCCTTTGGTCAGTGGCAATGATCTATTAGCTCGAGACGACGATGATGGTGTCAAATATCTTGACCTAAAAAATGGATGAAACACATGTGAACATGATTTGTTTAGTGAGTAGGGTGCATAAGTGTTAAATTTTACTACATATTTATTGCAAACGTAATACAAGGTCAAACCCGTTATGAATCTAATATTATGCACTTATTTATTTTAAGCATGTGCTGATGGCTTCCTTTTTTATTTGTGGAGATTCGTAAAAATATCATGGTCTACGCACTTTTACATCATATTAGACCTTCATGTCCGTCTAGCCTCATTACTGGCCTTTTGACTAGGCATTTCTCCACCTTATATTAATGGCCAAGATACTTCGCAAACTTTTGGGTACATAATATTCAGGTTCGTAACTCTCAAGTATCACTCAAAATGGCATATTACTAATTTCATTTTGTTTTATAGCCCCCAAAAACAATAGGTCGGTTAGATTGAAAAGATTTCAAAATTTGAAGACGTCATGATTTTCAGATAGCACCATTTCAAGTTATGCATTTATGTGAACCCATTTACACCATTTCAAGTTATGCATTCATGTAAACCCATTTTCTTCAAAGTTCATAATGTTACATTACCACCTTGGGAATTATAGTATCCATGTTCTTATAGAATTTGTAAAGTTGTTTTTATTTTTACACAAATGTCAGCCTTTTGGAAACATGCTTTATCCAAAATAGTTGCTTCACTTTGGGCCATTGGATCTTCAAGATGCATCCCAGCCATCCATTTCGCATATAAAAGGGTTGCCTTTCATACAGATTAGAGCAGACTGAATTCTTGTGCCTCTTCACCTCTCTACTGTTTTTTAGGGTTCTCTTCCATCTTTGTGAGATCCCTTTATAAGGTTAGAGTTAGTAATCTATATAAATTTGGAGAGATTTGTGCAGTGCTTTGTACGCTAGTTCGGTTGTAATAGGTCAAGGTGTTAGGTTGTGTCGATCCATCTTTGTGCATGAATTTTGTGAATTTTCTAATATGTTTGCAGTTATAGTAGAATCGAGCCATTTCCATTCCGGTGGAGCTTCAACGGAGAAGTAGGCTGTGGTGCCGAACTCTAGGCCCTTCGGGGTGAACACATCGTGTGTTCATTTTTGCATTCTGTTTTTCGAATTCGTTGGGTTGGTTTGGGTTTAATTTCTGAATTCTTTGGTCGATTTATTAACAAGTGGTATCAGAGCTAACTTGGGTTTCTTGAAATTGTCTTTTTGTAATCTGAAATTAGAGCTTCGTTCCTGACTCTCGATTTAGGGTTCTGGTCAAACACAAATTTGGGGGGTTTCTATTTTAGAATCTCGATTAGCCTTCAGTCAGTGAAGCAAATTTGGGGGGTTTTCTTTTATCGACCAATCTTGGGTTCTTTAGAAGAAAATAGGCTTCAATCTTGGGAAGTGTTTGGAGTTTCTGGGCGGATTGCAGAAGTGAGTGCAAGAAATCACAGAGAGTTCTCTTGGCTGCATCAATCTGCAGAAAAATTTTCTTCTCCTAAGTTGAGTTCAAGTACCTGCGAATTCACTGGAGATTCAAGGCAGAAATCAAGCACCTGTGGCTGCACTTTTCCCTCCTCTTTGCCCGATTACAGAAATTGAAATTCTCTTGGAAATGTTCAAACGTTTGCTGTACGAACTGGAGTTCTCAATGCTGATTTCTACCGTTTCCGCACCTGCAAACTTTCTTGGTGGATTTTCTTGAAGGACAGAAAACATAGTATTCTACTGGACGCCTTCTGCTGGGTTTTCTGGGTTGTTCTCCTTGACAATACTGGCCCAGAATTTTGTAACTGTTAAGGGTGTTTTTCTTTTGACGATTCTGCTCCTGCCGTTCCCTTACTGAAAATTTCAACAGTCAAGAGGACTTGATGTTTCTCGTTCAGCATTTTTGAAGCTAAGTGCAGTTTTTCTTATTTTCTATACTAGAGTTTTTAATGCTTAACTGTTTCTTGAAATATTTTCTGCAGTTTTTATCTACTAGAATTCACTGCCATTTAGACTGATTTTGGTCACTGGTTTTACGTGTTGAAAATTTGGCTGGACAGTTTTTTCTTATAAGCAACTCAAGTTGCTTATTCTCTCGCAAACTACTTAAAACTGTCACGCTCCATTTGTTGGAAAATTTAGTCACAACCTGATATAGACAACAAAGTTGCCTATTGCTTCTAATGGACTTCTTGCTCACTTTTGGGAGGTTCTTTACATTGTTTGGAGCACTACAAAAACCGGCAACATCTTTCCTGAACTCTTTAATTTCTGGTTTGATTTTTCAAAAGAAACTTATCGGATTAGAGTGTCTTCCTGCCTTTTGTCTTGGGTCCCCTGCGAGGATCTAAGAATCTGATGGGCTGGAACAATTAGGATTTGATAAATGTATTTTGAAATATAACATCAAACATTGTTTAGTTAATTTGTGTCTTGAAACCAATTGATTAGTTTCACTGGTTTTAGGACTGTGTGCGCTACTGATTCTGCTAATTAGTGCCGGCCTTTTGCTACTTATTACTTTGTGTAATCTTGGACATAGTATTGTGTTACTGGTGATTGTCTTTGTTTTAACTCCTACTGTCATCTATACTGTCATTTGTCTATTGCTGGGTTGTTGCACTGATTCTTTGTGATTAGTTTGTTGCATTCTTTGTGTGATGGCTACTCATTTTGATATTGATATTTGGTCGGGTACCGGAGACTTTAGTCTCTGGCACCAAAAGATGCGTGCTCTTTTGTTGCAACAAAAATGTGCATATGCTTTAGATGATTCCTATCCAGTTGAGTTTAGTGCCTTTAGGAGGAGGGAAATAGATAAGCAAGCTTGGAGTTCGATTTTTCTACACTTGTCTGATAGTGTGTTGAGAAAGGTGGGGGAGACTAAGAATGCTAGTGAGATTTGGGGGAGGTTAGAAACCTTGTACCTTACTAGGATAGTGTCAAATAAATGTTATCATTTGAAATAGTTTTTTGGTTTTAAATTTGATAATTCTTTGAATCTTGAGGAAAATATTGATAGATTTACAAAACTCACTCAAGATCTTGCAAATTGTGACTTCCAATGGCCCGCAGGTAATAGCCCTTTTAAACTCTCTTGGTAAGAAGTACAAAGATTTGAAAAATGCTTTGGAATATGGTAGGGAAAATGTGACAGTCGACATAATAATTTCTTCCTTACGAAATAAAAAGTTAGAACTGAAAATTGAACAAAAAGATTTTGGAAAATCTGAGGCCTTTACTATTAAAGGCAAACATTCAAAGAATAAAAAGAATTCTAACTCTACTGCAGCTTCTTCTTCCAAACAAAATAAAAACTTTTCTAAAAAAGGAAAAGATAATTCTAGAGGTAAAAGGAAGAGAAAAAAGAAGAAGAAGTGTTATTATTGTAAAAAAATCTGCTCATTTTGCAAAAGAATGCTTTCAAAAGATTAATGATTTGAAAGAAATTCAGAATAGCCAAGGAAAAGCTGCAGTTGTTCTAAATGATGTCCAAAATAATGGCGGAGTTTACGCTGTCCTTTTAAAACTCTAAAACTGAATGGATTTTGGATACCGGCTGTACTTTTCACAAGATTCCAGACCTGACTTTAGTTAATGGTGGTTGTGTGCACTTAGCTAATGAGGATGATTGTGAGATTAAAGGTATAAGAACCATGACAATTAGGTTTGATAATGATAAAACCATTACTTTAGAGAAAATCATATACGTTCCTGATCTTAGGAAGAACTCTTCGGGGGAGTGGGATGAACTTAGTTTTGATATAAGGATCAAGAATAGACATTGCCGTGTTATTATTGATGATTCTTTTGAGCTTATCATTGTTCCAAAGATGAATGAATTGTATAATGTACATGCTATTCCTATTGTTCATTATGTCTCTGTAACTCAAAGTTTGAATAAAACACAAGTATGACATAATAGACTTGGACACATAAGTGAGAAAGGCTTGCTGATTTTGTCTGAAAAATGGTGGTTTTGGTAAAGATAAAATTGAAAAATTACCATTTGACCAAGAGTGTGTTATGGGAAAACAACATAGGCTACGATTCACTAAAGGTATACATAAAACTAGAGAAAAAATAGAGTATATACATGCTAATCTTTGGGGACCAGCCCTTGTTCAAATGATTTCTGTTTTTAGGAATTACTTGGTTTTGGTATATGACTTTTCCAGGAAATATTGGGTAATTTTGTTAAAACTCAAAGCTGAAACTTTTCACAATTTCAGAAATTGGAAAATTCTTTGTGAAAACCAAACTAATAAGGGCAAATATAGTACATCAATCCATGACAGTTGTCATGAAATAATTAGAGTTTATCAAATGTTTCTCTATGAAAGATAAATAAGTTTTCAAAAGATCAATCTTTCTTAGCACAATTTAACTGTAGCCACCGCTTGTCATTTCACTGCCGGCTCTGAAACCTGGAATTTGTTAATTTGAAGGGAATGAGTATTTCATACGAAATACTCAGTAGACTCAAGCACATATTAATTAATTCATACAATAAATGGTACATGTAGACATGTAAATTCTTCTAGGGTAAAACCCTAAATTCTTTCACAAACAAGCACCGTATAATAAATACAAGTCCACATTCTTAATAGATGTCTCTATTCTTATTCTTATTCTTATATGGGAACAAGCAAAGCATAGCAAAAGAAAATTCTTAATTCTTAATGAAAACAAATTATGAGCATAATCAAGAGATCTTATGTATATAACATGCAATTCTTATTATCACATATCCATATATACCATTAAATACACAATCAATTAATAATGCACAATCTTAAAAGATTTTTGAATAAAGAGTCTACCTCTTAGTTTTCTTGAGTGGAGCTTTGAATCTTGAAACTAACTTTCTAAGTGTCCGACCGCTCCTCCGTCTAGCCAATAAAGAAAATTAATTAAAGTTTCAGAGTTGAAAATTAAAGTTTAATAATTAAAGCAAAACTTTAGGGCTAAAGTGGAGAATGTGAGTGAAAATGTATTTCAAATGATTGTTGAGGGCTAAATTGTGAAGGAACTAAGTTTAGAGGTCAATAGGACTTAAATCACAAGTTTGGGGACTGAAAAGCTAAACTCAGAAACTATAAGGACTGAAAAGCTAAACTTAGAAATTGTAGGGACCAAAAAACTGAACTCTGAAAGTCAGGGGATTAAAAAATTTCAAAGTGGAACTTTAAAAACTGTTTTGAAAGGGGTAAATTTCACATATGGTCCCCAACTGTTGTACTTAGAATCGCCTGGGTCCCTGACTTTTTTTTTTTGCGCGCTGGGTCCTCAACCTTTCATAAATACGCACAAAAGGTCCCTCTTGACGGAATCCATCCAAAAGTTTGTTAACTCATTGGCCAAATTACCACAATACCCTTACCCTTTAATTTTAAAAAAGAAAAAGGAATTTAAAAATATATACAAATAAAAAAGAAAAAAAACTGAAAGGCGGGAGCCCCCACTGCCATTTGCGGCAGCCTGAAGCTGCCAAAAATGGCAAAACAAATTGGGGGAGACTCCCCCCATTTTTCTGCCGGAAATGGCAGAAGAATGGGGGTCCGGCAGAAGAATTGAGGGAGTCTCCTCCCAATTTTCTACTGGAAATGGCAGAAGAATGGGAGGAGTCTCCCCCCCATTTTTCTTCCAGAATGGCAGAAGAAGGAGGGGAGACTCCCCCCATTCTTCTGCCAGAAAGCAAGTGAAGAGGCGGGGGCCTCCCCCCTTTCAGTTTCTTTTTTATTTTTTTATTTTTTATTTTTATATATTTTTAAATTCTTTTTGCTTTTTTAAAATTAAAGGGTATGGGTATTGTGGTAATTTGGCCAATGAGTTAACGGACTTTTGGATGGATTCCGTCAAGAGGGACCTTTTGTGCGTATTTATGAAAGGTTGAGGACCCAGCGCGCTAAAAAAAGGTTAGGGACCCGGGAGATTCTAAGTGCAGAGGTTGGGGATGATGTGTGAAATTTACCCTTTCGAAAGAGAACATAACTCAGAGGACTAATTCGAAGGTGCCTAAACTAGAGGGATCAACTTATTGTACTTAAAATACCAAGGGACCTCTAAAATAAATATAATAACTTTTCAAATTTGTACATGAACCCCCTATCCCCAACGTTTCTGCAGACGTATATATATGAATATATATGTATATATACACACTTCAAATGGTAATATATTGGCCAGAAATCATGGTTTCGACATCTGAAAAGGGGGAAAACAATCATCTTCACAAGCTCTACCCATCTAGGTAAGTATTTTGACAAACAGTGGAACTTTTTGGAGGAGGTGGTTTTGAAAAAGCTTGGCTTTCCAGTGAGAGGAGGAGGCTTCCGGCCAAGATATTGGTATACACGTGTTTTATACTGCGTGGAGAAGCTAATGATACAAGATTTATCACTAGAGGCTGAGTTTTGAGGAGACCTAGTTTGGCACACAATGGTGTATGAACATGTGTATATTTGTATGTCTATCTATACAGGTGAAAAATACATGGTGTCTTGGTGTAAAGAAGAGATGATGAAGTTCATTGTTTATGTGATAGACGAAAATGATTTGTTCTTGGAGGGGAAGATGA
>CAVNYN010243179.1:0-31026 GCA_963692815.1 Nyctanthes arbor-tristis | reverse complement strand
GGTTTGAACCCCAAACCCGAGGGCCCCCACCGACCCTGCCCTGGACCTTGGTGGAGGATGTAAATCGCAGGATGTGCCTCCCAGCAGCCAGGGTGGAGGGTATGATGGCAAGGCCAGGGCTCGTCACCCTATTGGTTACTCCCGCTTGCAACAAGGCCAATTCCACCTTTGGGGAATCGAACCCTGCACACTGCCGCGCTGAGCCCTTACCGCCCTCCCCTTTGCCACTGGGAGATATGCCCTGGGGGCTCAAAAAAAAAAAAAAATACCTTTTATATTAAATACCCAAAAAAAGACAAATGAAAATATAAAATATTAATAATTAAAAACCTCCAGTATCCTAAACAAGCTAGGCTGGATAGATGCCTTGGTGACGAGAGGTGGCGACAGACGTTTCCTAACACAATTGTTGAGAATCTAGCGTTTGGCAAATATGATCATCGGCCCATTTTAATCCGGTTGAATGGTTTCCATGAAGAAAATCAACATAGAGAAAGGGTTGTGCCTTTTAGATTTGAGCCACATTGGATTCGAGATGAGGAATATTTGCAAATTTCCTTCTGGATTTTTCATTCTTGGGACTTTGAGATGGGATCGCAGTAAGATTTTCAGCCGTTGTAGCAGAAACTTGAGGCCTGTTTGGGGGTTCTTAGTACGTGTAATAAACAAATGTTTAGAGGACAACAAAGGCGGATTAAGGAGCTGTATAAGCAGCGTTATGGGTTATTGAGTAGTGGCCGAGCAGAGAAGTTGATGGAGAGAATTATAGAGCTGGAAAGTGACATTGAACAACTCACACGCTTTGAAGAAAGCTACTGGAAACAACGCTCACGAGTTGATTGGCTAAGAGATGGTGATGGAAACACGAGTTTTTTTTCACAATAGAGCAACTGAAAGGAAGAAGAGAAACTGTATTTTGAGGTTAAGAGGTCGAGATGGGGTATGGATATAAGGGGAAGAGGCACTTTGACGCATTTGGAGGATTCGTTTAAGGATGTGTTCTCTTCTTCGCATCCATCTCAAGTTGACATTGAGGAAGGGGTTAAGGGAATCACGGGGAGATTGACATCACATGAATTCGAGGTCTTGAGCAAACCCTTTACTAGAGAGGAGGTCATGGCTTCTCTTTTCAGTATGGGACCATATAAGGCGCCTGGGGTGGATGGTTTTCACGCTTTATTTTATCAAACTCATTGGGAGAGCCTCAAAGGTCCATCTATCCATGCTTGTCTTAATATTTTACATAACGGTTGCTTTGTTAGTTCTGTAAATAAGACATCAATTGTTCTTATTCCTAAAAAAGAATCTTCTGAGTTAGTGTCAGAGTTTAGGCCTATTTCTCTTAGCAATGTAATGTATAAAGTTATTACTAAGTGTTTGGCAAACAGGCTTAAACTGGTTCTTGATCCTTTGGTGTTAGAGAACCAAAGTGCTTTTATTCCCGGAAGGCTATTACAGACAATGCTATTGTGGCGTTTGAAGCACTACATATAAGGGGGAAAAAGAACAATAGCAATAAAGGCTTCTTGGTGTTGAAACTTGACATGAGCAAAGCTTAAGACAGAGTGGAGTGGATTTTCCTCAGAGCTATTATGGAGAAGATGGGCTTCCCTCTGAGGTGGATTCTCAGTGTTATGGGCTGCATCACCATCGCTGAATTTTCTTTCTCTTTCAATGGTAGCCTTCAAGGAACTGTTATCCCTTCGCACGGTCTGAGACAGGGGTGCCCCGTTTTCCCCTATCTTTTTATTTTATGTGTGGAGGCTTTCTCATCATTGATATCTTTATCAGAGGCTAATGGAGATATTTGTAGAATTCAGTGTTCCAGAAGGGGCCCGAGAGTTTCCCACCTATTTTTTGCCGATGACTCTATCTTGTTTCTGTGGGCAAAGGCTCAGGAGGTTAGAACTTTATTGAGTATTCTTGAGAAGTATGGCAGAGCATCCGGGCAACTGGTGAATCAGGACAAGACAACTATTACTTTCTGCCCGAACGTGCCAGAAGATGTGTTTCAGTCCATCGGCAGTGTGCTAAATATTGATGTTTCTTTGAGATATGAAAAATACTTGGGATTGCCAACGGTAATTGGGAAGGATAAGAGAAGGGTTTTTGGCATGATTAAAGAACGGGTGTGGAAAAAAATAAAGAGTTGGAAGAGGGGTTTCTTTTCCACAGCAGGTAGGGAGGTGATGGTGAAGGCAGTGCTACAAGCGATTCCCACCTATGTTATGTCTCTGTTCAGACTCCCTCCAGGCCTTTGTAGCAAATTTGGCATCTAGTTGAAAATCCTAATTCATTGGTTGGGCAAGTTCTCAAAGGGAAATATTTTCTGGACGTTCAGGTGTTGCAAGCTCGGGATAAACCGGGGAGCTCTCACCTTTGGAAGAGCTTCATATGGGGAAATGAGGTAATTAAGAGGGGTGCAAAATGGAGAGTGGGCAATGGTAAGAATATTCATATCTGGAATGATGCATGGGTTCGAAGAATTGGTTCCATATGACCTTATACGAGTTCAGCTGAGGGAATTCAGCATGTGGAGAATCTGGTGGACGTGAATGGGGACTAGGATTTGGAGATAATTGAACAGAATTGTTGGCCGGTAGATCAAAACTGTATTTTGGATATCCCAGTGGGTGGAGAACAGGAGGACACCCTTGTTTGGAACCATTCGCCAAAGGGTTGCTTCACAGTTAAAAGTGGGTATCATGTGATGGTTAGTGGGGTGACTCCAGCAGGGATAGAAGTGGAGGAGAGCACTCATACGGAGCAATGGTGGGCAACAATCTGGAATATAAATATTCTACCGTGGGTACGTCATTTCATCTAGCGATCGTCTAAGAATGCCATTCCAACTGGTTCAAACTTACTGAAATGCAAGATCCAGGCGAACCTTTTTTGCCCTAGGTGCCATGCAAGAGAAACAGATAGCCATATGTTTTGGCAATGTAATTGGTGTACTGAGGTATGGAAATCGTTGGGGTTGTGGGAGGAGCTGAAGAATGGGTTTAGAGCTGGAATTCATGGGGATTTGGGTGATCTTGTGCGCCATATTGGTAAGCAACTGGATAGAGGCAGTCTTGAGCTCTTTTGCATGGGGCTTTGGACAATATGGAACTCAAGGAACCGATTGAATCATGGAAGGACAAACCAGCCAGCTACCCACGTGAGTAATTGCATTCAAATTCACCTGCAAGTGTTCCAAAGAGTCAATTTTCAGACTACTTGCAGGGAGAATTTTTTAACGCAAGCAGCAGACCGGCATAAAGGTTAGAGGATGGAGGCTGTACTCTTAGAACAGATGCAGGGATCTGAACTTCTATAGGGTAGATGGGTATGGGAGCTGTCATGGTAGATGAAGAGGGGCAAATTTTGGAAGCTGTCGCGCGACGGAGAAGGGGACTCTAGGATCCGGAAGCGGCAAAAGCTCATACACTTCGTGAGGGGCTGAAGTTTGCAATCGAGCATCAATGGCCACTCGTGAGGGGTGAAATTGATGCACTCAGAGTGATCAGAGACCTTATTAATGTGGAGAAGTTGTCCCCTTTATTAGAGTTGGCCAATTGTGGTACTTGTTGTCATATTTCTCGTGAGAGAAATACGATGGCCCATATGTTGGCAACACATGCTTATGATTTAGAGACTGATGCAGTATGGACGGATTGTATTCCTATGTTTTTAGGCTCCTATTTCGATAAGGGTAACAATTTTTGAAGATAGAATGAAACGTCCATTTCAGAAAAAAATGCCCAAAATACAATAAAATGATGAAACCTCTGTTGTCGGTATTAGCAATCGTACAACCGATACTGATGTTGCAAATTCTCAAATCAAGCAACTATGGTGCAAACTTGTGATAACCGCCGTCATAACTGTAATCGGTTCAATTCAAGCACTCCCAAAAAAATTGATTCTAGCATATTTATACAAACCCCCTTTAACTTGCAAATTCATTATTCTTCGTTGTCTACAAAAATCATTCCGTTTCCATCTTTATTGTTCAAAAAATTGCAAGAATTGCAATAATCGGTGTAACAATTTTGTGGGATGGCTACTGGATAACAATCTAAATTGTGTAGCAGCACCATGACTTTCCCTACAATTGTGCATTCATTGGTTCCTGGCACATCTTAGAATCCATTGGTGGCACTTCTTCCAGTAAGGGATGAATTTGGAAGTGAGCTAGATGAAATTGTGTATCGTTGATGAAATTGATGGAACATAGTTAAACGCCTATGTTGTGGACGGAAATGCTACCGGTATTTTAATTCCAGAGGATTGCACTTTTAAGGAATTCATCAAGCAAATATGTAATGTACTGGAACTTGAAGCCGATAAATATTCGCTTGACATCAAGTACGGAGCATTGTCGAATATTTGACATAATGTAATCAAGTACCGAATAGCAGGATTTACTCCATTTGCCGGAGGAACTCAATGGAGTATTTATTTCACAACCCACCCATTGAAGCTTGTAACGCACTGCATGTTAAAAGTATATCTGCCAAAGACAAAGTTTCATATTATGGTAATGGTGCTGTCTACTTTTTGGACATACAAATTAGAATAGTTGCTATATATGTATGGGAAAAAAATGAGATAGAACAGCTTCTCTGTTTTCCTAGTATTGAGTCGTATCTGATATATGTATGAACATAGCTTTCTGTGAAAATTGATATATGATTATGCCTATTGATACTATCCCCAATATGCTTGAAAACATGCCCTTTAACTTAATTGTATTAGATCCCCCATTTTAGGTAGAATTATTTTTTTAATTTACTTATTTCTGCATGATTTCTTGACATCATTCTCACATTCCATTGTTAATAAATTGAAATTAACTAAAAACTATGCTTGAATTTACATTACGAATTCTAATTTCTCTCTATTAATGCTGGATTATAGCTATCTGCAATTTTTGTGGCTTTATTGTTTGTTTATCTTTGGTATATATTAGTTAGTGCAAACAATAGCTGACTTGGCAGTTAAGCTTCTAACAAATGCAAATAGGAACCTTTTTGGATATTGAATATACTTTGCATAGATCCTGTTAAAATTATGGGCTGTTAGTTGGTATACGTGAAAAGATCTATCTCAACCCTTTCATGTCCTCTTGCATATTCATTGTGTGATGTCAAGTAGAATTATTTTTTGTTTCTGCAGTTTTGCTACACTTGATTTTCCTATACCATCATGCATTCCTCATCAAACCAATATACCTCCTTGTACATTAACTATAATACTAGCTTTGTTCACTTTGAAAAACTCTGCTGCAACTATTTGTAGATAACTGGCAGTAGAGATATAGAATTTCACTTTGTAAATGATCAACAGTCTCCTATTAGAAAATAAAAGGTATAATCACCCAAATATATATGTGTGACCAAAAGCACTAATATGCTTCATCAACACTATTGTTTTAGTTCATGTTCCACAACTTCTTATTTGGATTTGAATCCCTTGGATCAACAATGTTCCAGTCACAAATGACTTCGTTTTGGTTTATTAAATTTGCTTCTATTGCTTCTGTCCTTCTAAACTTGTTAAACTTAAACCAATTAATGGCTTCGGCTCTCTTCTTGACTAGAAATAATCTTTCATTATTTTGGCTTTTTTAAAAATACCAAGGTAAAACACGACACGCAAACAAGCATATTAAAAGCGTCACATTGCTTAACCAAAGATCATTCAAGAAATGGCAGTAGGAAAAAGAATACAATTACAAAAGCACCTATCAATTACAACCAATTTTACATTTACACTTCAAGTTAATGGCATAAACTGCTTGACAGTGGGAAACCAACATTTTCTGGTCTGGCAGAATTTCCACCTTGCACTCTCTCTGCTACCCTTTTTTTTTTTTTTTGTTGCAATCTTGCACCCTCTCTGCTACATGATGACCGTAGATAATTTCTGGGTGTTCACCAGCAAAATAAAGAACTTGTGAGGGCCAGTGAGGGCACATCACTCCCAACCTCTAGATTCTTGGATTTGTAAATCCGGCACATCACTCCCCACCTCTAGAGTATTGGTCTGGCCAGTGAGGGCCTGTAAGAAACAACCTGGAATACTCCCCTCAAAAAACATTACTAACATCATGACAATACTCTTTTCACAATACATTTTAGATATGCAATCTTATGACTAAAGTGATACCACTCTGTGCTACGCTTATGCACAAACACCGGTACAATAAAGCACACATATGTCTACTACCCAGTTAACTTTTACATTGTTTTCATTTTTAGACTCACATATGACAAATGTGGCATATAAATAATAGAAAAAGTCAAGCTTAATTAAAAAATCACATTTTTTAAATTGTATATAATAGAAAGTTGCATAATAATAGAAGAGTCAGACTCAGTTAACTAAAAATTCGTATATACTAGAAAAGTCACACTTAGTTAACTAAAAAGTCACGTATAATAGGAAAACGTCACATTTTTAAAATCACATATTAATAGAAAGTTGCATAGTAATAGAAAAGTCACGCTTAATTAACTAAAAGGTCACATATAATAGAAAAAAGTCACTCAGTTAACTAAAAAGTCTCGTATAATGAAAAGAAATCACATTTAATTAAAATTTACATTTTTAAAGTGACATTTGACAAAAGGGGCATATAAATAATAGAAAATGTTACGCTTAATTAAAAACCACAATTTTAAAGTTGCGTATAATAGAAAGTCACGTAATAATAGAAAGGAAACTATATTGATACTACACTTTCTACTAATCACACTGTATTATATTTGCAATAAATATCCTTAGACTGTATTTTCATTATATTTGTATCAAAACTTTTTTATTTTCATTGCATTTTTACCAAAAACTTTCTATTAACAAACAAATATTCCCTTGATAACTTTTCTTGTTAAAAAATCTTATTAATCTACTTTAAACTAATGAGAATACATGTACCTTTTGATTTTCTTTATAATTTTTAACCCATTTTTTAATATTTAGAGCTCTTTTATAATGAAATTTTATATATAAAGAAGTTATAAAAAATAATATGTGATAATTAATTGGAGATTAAAGAATAAAAGACAAGAAAAGTTGTGGAGATAAATGTGACAATTAGTAAAGATTAGAGGCATTTAAAGTAAATAAGATGTGGTGTGATTAGTAAAAAGTGTGGTGTCAATGTAACCACCCTTAATAGAAAAGTCAGACTCAGTTAACTAAAAGGTCACTTATAATCGGAAAAAGTCACATTTAATTAAAATTACATTTTTAAAGTCACATATAACAAAAGTGGAATATAAATAGTAGAAAAAGTCACATTTTTAAAGCTGGTATAATAAAAAGTTGTATAATAATAAAACAATCGCACTCAATTAACTAAAAAGTCATATATAATAAGAAAACGTCATACTCAATTAACTGAAAAGTCCCGTATAATAAGAAAAAATCACATTTAATTAAAATTTAAATGTTTAAAGTTACATATGACGAAAGTGACATATAAATAATAGAAAAAAGTCACGCTTAACTAAAAAATCACATTTTTAAAATCACATATAATAAAAAGTTGCATAATAATAGAAAATTCACACTCAATCAACTAAAAAGTCACAGGTCACACTCAATTAACTAAAAAATCTCGTATAATAAGAAAAAGTCAGATTTAATTCAAATTTACAATTTTAAAGTTACATATGACATCTGAACACTCGGGTAGACCTTCAACAGAACATCTTAGCATTATTTGGGTTAGAGAGGGCTCAATCTCATAGCAAATATTGGGGCCTCCCTTATGTGATTGGCCGGAGTAAGAGGCAGGTTTTCCAAGGACTTCATGAGAAAGTGTGGTGTAAGCTGCAGTTATGGAGACGTAACATGTTATTTGTTGGTGGAAATAAAGTCCTTATCGAAGCAGTGGCACAATTAATCCCAACATATACTATGAGGATTTTCAAAATTCCGCAGCTTCTTTGTGACGAGCTCTCCAGTATGATAGCCTCCTTTTGGTGGGGAAAATCAGATGGCAAAAAGAAAATCCATTAGATGGCTTGGAAACGCAAGTGTAAGCCTAAGGTAAAAGGAGGGATGGGGATTTGTGGTTTAGGCCCTTTTAATCAAGCACTTCTGGCTAAACAATCGTGGAGATTTATCACTGATCCAGACTCATTCATGGGCATGGTTCTTAACGGGATATATTTCTCGCACTGCCCTTTCCTCCACGCTGAAGCTAGAGGCGATTGCTCCTATTTGTGGAGGAGTATTTTATGGGGGCGGGAATTGTTGATAAAGGGTCTCCGCTGGAGGATTGGTAATAGCTCTAAGATCCATATTTTTGTTACACCTTGGCTTTCTCGATCTTGCAACCTTTTTACTTGTCACCCCGGCTAATGGGAATTTTTTGCTTAGTGTGGTAGAACTTCTTAATGAGGACGGTTCATGAAATTGGTAAATTGTGGAACAATTATTTTTCCTGATTGATAGTTGATAAATGGGCATTTGCACACTTATTTTAGAGATCGAATGAGTAAATTATTAATTGCTTGAGAGGATTTCTGCTAACAATTGTTTAAATTTCATCTTTGTAGGTTAAAAATCCCAGTTGGAAGAAAAGAAAACAAAAGAAGAGCAAAAGGACCAAAGGTACAAGAAAAAGTGAAGCTTGAGGACCATTTTGAATGACTTTTGAAGTTTCTATGCTTACTGGAGAAGCATTGAGTGGAAAAGGACCAACGGTGCAAGAAAAAATGATGCTGGGACCTAAATGAACATTCTGAAAAGAAGGGCGTAAACAGCTCATGCAATGCATCCTACAACCTAACTACAAGCAACAACAAAAATACCCTTAATGCGAAAAGGTCGTAGAATGCATTCTACGACTTTTGCACAACCCATCCTAAAATACCCGAATTTTTATCCTTTGGGGCTATTTTGTGCAAAACTAAAGTAAAATAAGGTTTTTAACCTTCAAGACTTGGGTATTACTATATATATACTTCTTTTCTTGGAGCCTCTATAAGAGTAGATGGGGGATTGAAAGGGGTTCTCTTGAAGCCTCCATTGTAGGAGAAATCTTGGAAGAATTTGAAGAAATCAAGAAGAAGATAGAGAGAAATGGATGGCAAATATCAAGCCTCTTTTTTTTTTCTTTTTAAATCAAAGCACCAACTAGGTTGTAGCGTCGTTTTTAGGCGTCCGCCTTACCTAGCTAGTTTAGAATCCCCGTACCATTTTTATTAATATCTAAAAAAACGGTACAACCCATGAGGGGGGCATAAAACCTGACCTCCAACTGAATGTACAATAAATGAAAGCAGTAAATAAAGAGGTACTGCCTCCTAACACTAGAATTAGTAAGAATAAGAAATAAAACAATAGCCAGAGTAACTATACACATGACTGAAAAAATAGTAATAAAAAATTAAGCTAAACTATATACCTCTGACTGAGGGAAAACCATGACGGTCTATCTGTAGAAGTCCACTAGCTGCTGAAGGCAGATCATGAACCTCATACTCTGTGTAACTTTGTCTGGTCTACCCGTCAGAAGGAAGAGCATTAGCAACCTAGTTGCCTCACAGAAAATGTGCGAGAGTATGTCTCTGGTAGAGTACAGCTGCTGCCGAATGCGACGAATAATATATGAAGATTCCAAAGACCGCCTCTGTGAAGAATGCAATGGATAGCGACTGCAAAATTAGCCTCCACCCATAAATCTGTTATACCGAATGACCTGGCCAATAAAATACGATCGAGGATAGCATGAAGCTCAACCTCTAAAATCATACAATTCCCATAATTAGTAGAAAATGCACGAACACACTGCTCCCTAGAGTCCCTGATAATACCACCTCCACCAGTTCTCCCATCAACAGCACATCTATCCGTATTCACCTTGTGAGATCCCACAGATGGTCTCTGCCAAAAAACCAAAACAGGAAGGGGAGGAGGGAGAGAAAACAGTGCTGAATACCGTCAGACACAGGATGAGAAACCTGAAAGATAGAGGAGAAGTGCTGCCATACTCTATCAGCCATCGGACTGCCAATGAAAACATGCTACAATGTCTACTCCTTAGAGCAACACTGACAACGTGAAGGCATCTGCACATAAATCCGCTGCCTAATCACATAATCTATTGGAATAAGACCCTGCCACAGTCGTCAGTAGAAGAAATACACCGTCACAGGAACGGTCTGACCCCAAAAATCACTATATGCTAACAGTATGGTACAAGGCTGTCTAACCAGCTCCCAAGTAGATCTAATAGTAAAGCTGCCATCAAGAGTGGGCCGCCACAGTATCTGATCCAAGCTCATAGTATCTAATAGCATCCCAACAATACATAATACCATATGCAGCAGCTCTATCCTCATAAGCTTGCCCAAATCCCAACCAGTATCATAAAAAAAAATCACAAACTCTGGTTGTAGAATGAGTATGAGAGGGCAACTGCAATACAAGTGAAGTGTCCCCTATCTAGCAGTCATGCTAAAAAAATATCTGACCCCTAAATGCTAAAAAAATATTTAACCCCTACCAAGCTGCCAAAAAATATGTGGCTCAGCCTGAGGACGTGCAGCTAAAAGTCTACTCCAACCGTGAGAGGCTATATAAGATGGCTGAATCTATGAAGAATGATGTTCCCTGCAATATTTGCTCAGTAAAAATGAGCCCAAAGAGACTCTTAGGACCAAAACCTCCACTAGAGTTTTAATGAGAAAGCATCAACAATATCATGTAACCTCCTAAAGCCCAGTCCCTCTTCTTTATGAGGCCGACATAACTCCTTCCGTCATTTCCAATGCATTCAGTGGCTCTGATCCTGTGAGGTCCACAAAAATCTAGCAAAACAACTCTCCAACTGCTTCAACACCGCCTTAGGAGGCTGTAGAATCTAAACTAGGTGAAGCGACATAGAATATAAAATGGAATCAAGGACAGTATTCTTGGCACCTGGAGATAATAGTCTGCTCGCCCATCCAGAAATTCTACTACGGACCTTCTGCATCAAATCATCAAATAAGAAGATCCGTTTGGTGCCCTTATATAAGAGGATGCCAAGGTAGCCAAGGTAGGTGATAAGAAGTGAACTATGCTGAAACTCAGTCTACTGCTCAAGGCGTTGAATCTGTGCCAGAGATGTCCGCCTCGGTAGAATCAATGCACTTGTCCCTATTCACCAACTGGCCAGAGACACCCTCATAGTGTTCAATATACCCCATAAGATGCTCAATACTCCTCTTTAGGCCATTGGCAAATATAGTAATATCATCAGTGAAGGCAAAATGCAAAACCATATCAGAACTCCCCTACCTATACTGCATACTACTGTGCTGCTGAAACTGATGCTGAGCAAGTGTGAAAAATAATCAGTAGCAATAACGAATAAGGCAGGAGAGATCATATCACCTTGACGAAGCCCCCTCGAGGATGGGAAAAAGCCAGCCAACTGATCGTTGACCAAAACAGAGAACCTGCACTCAGAAATACACCGCCTGATCCTATCAACCTAAAGCTGATCAAAACCAAACTGCTCCATAATTGAGATCAAGAACCCCCAATCCATCCTATCATAGGCCTTAGCCATATCCAACTTGAGGATAACGTTACCATCTCCGGCCCGTATATCAAGTATATAGGCCATCTCTTGGGCCAGGAGCACGTTATCCCGAATAAGGCGTCCCTGAATAAAACCACTCTGCTGAGGAGAAATGATACATGTGAGAAGCTCACTAAGCCTCGTGTTCAACAGCTTAGTAACGATCTTGTTGAACACAGTACACAAACTGATAGGCCTGAACTCCATCCAACTATACGCACTCTCCCTCATGGGGAGAAGAATAATGGAAGTAGCTGAAAAACCCCTAGAGAGGTGTCCCCTGTTAAAAAAATCAACAGCAGATTGAAAAACATCTTTAGAAATAATATCTCAACACTGCTGATAAAACAAAGAGGTAAATCAATCAGGCCCGGCAACACTGTCGCCATCAATACTAAAAATAGCCTCTCTGACATCATCAAGAGTAGGAATACGGTTCAATCAAATATTATCCTCTACAGTGACTAAAGAAGGGATAATACCAGGCTGAAGCTGTTGCATCGACTCACCAGGAGTCGTCAACAAAGCCTAAAAAATCAACATCAGAACTTTGAATAGACGACTAATAAGACAAAATTGAGTCATCTTGAGCTCTAATGTAATGAATATCAGATCTAATATACCGCCCCTGAACCATAGAGTGGAAATACCTGGTATTATGGTCACCCTCAACTAACCATCTAGCTCCAGATTTCTGCCTCCAGAAACCCTCCTCAATAGCCAAAGTACGGTTGAGGTTAGCCTGAACTCTATGCAACTGCTCACAATGGAACTGTGTGGGGTCAGAGTCAAAAACCCTCTCAGCCTGATCAACTGACAATTCCACCTCCCTAACCCTCTGAAAAATATCACCAAACACATGTCTATTCTACCAACCCAGTCCCTGCTTCAGTCTAAAAAACTTCTCCCACGAAGTAGCCATTCTCGTAAGATGGGTAGGTAAGGACCACTTTTGAGAGACAAACGACTGAAAATCATGATGCCTGGCCTAAACATTAAAAAATCTAAAAGGTTGTGGCCCAGACTAACTAGCCAATAACCACTGAATAAGCAAAGGAACATGATCAAAACAGTGCCTATTCAAGTGTTTAACAGTAAACTTAGAAAAGAAAAATGCAGCATCTGGATTCAACAATACTCTATCTAAAAGCTTACACATCCTATTCATCGACACCCTATTAGTTAACCAAGTAAATGGCTCACCAACAAAACCAGCAGCAGGTAAACCACAATCTAACATCATATCACAAAAATCAGACATACCTCTGTCCCTCGTGTTGAATCTTGTCCGCTCACCATCATGAGCAATAACATTAAAGTCTCCTCCTACAAGCCAAGGACCACCCATATAAATAGAGATAGCATGCAAAGCATCCCACAAAACTCGCCTTTCAACATAATCACATGAAGCATACACATGTGTGAGATAAAAAGTCCTGGCTAATCTAGGATCCTAAACTTTAATGTGAAGAAATTGGGAATGATCAACCATACTATCAACAACAATCCCTTTTTTTCCAAAAACACCAAATCATATCCATCTGATTCTGAACCCACCAATCAAAAGCAAAGAACCGATGAATAAATGCAAAATCTTGATGCAAAATCATAGGCTCAATCACAATCAGGAAACATACACCATGCATCTCGAGGAGTTTTTTCAAACGCCTCTGAGTAACTGTACTAAGAATACCCCTAACATTCCATATCATCGTACTCAACATGAGAAATGAGGGGGGGTGCGGAGATCACTGACCTGAGTCAAAGTGTCATATGAGTGGAAGCTACCTGAACTTTGGGCTTCAACTGCTTCTTCTTCGTTCTAGGAGCAACAGGTTCAAACTGCATCTAACTGGACTCCAGACTGGGCAAATCACCCTCAGACCCACGCCGAACTGGCAGATATGGGATAGGCAACTCTGTGCTATCAACAAAAGGAACTGGAACCTCTGTGTTCTCCTGGCAGATAGGTAGTGAGCTAAGAGGGATAGAGGTAGGAATAGAAGAGAGTCTACGAGTCAAAGCAGATAAAAGAGATGACAACTCAGGACCAGTAGCACTAAAATGACCAAAATCCTAACTATGACTCTCAATAGAAATCACTTGATCACTGGACATATCAAAGCCACCAACATTACTCAACTGGACATATGACTCAAATACAATGGTAGACGCCACCATCCATTCCACAAAAAAATCACGGGAGCAACCTAGAGATACCCTCAAACCAGAATCACGCAAGGAAGGGGAAGCAATAACAGCAGTATGGTCTACCTAGGTCCCAAGAGAAGAAGGGATCAGGACTATATCGGGTTAAGAAGCAGACACAGTAGGCGGAGTCTAAATAACTGATGAAACCACTTAAACATGTGGAGTCACTATAGTGGGGATAGCTGAAGAAACCAGCACGGAGACATGCGAAGTGACAACAATGCTAGGAGGTAAGGAGCTCATAGGTGTAATCACTGGCTCAGTCTAAAATCAAACCCTGGAAGTAGACCCAGGAATAGGAACCCACTGGCGGGGCTATTCAATCATAACACCTTTCCCCTTCTCCTGCTGAGAACGTGGTGGCACTGTAGATAGGGCCCTCACTGAACTAATCACAGGAGCAGAACTAGTCAGTCCTGATGATGGAGAACCACCTGATGAAGGGGATGGCAGTGGAAGAGGAGCCCCAGCCTTACACTGACCAATAAAATAACCCATACGCCTAAAGGCAGAACAAAACACTGGAAACTTCTCATACACAATCCCCTGCCAAAAACTACGACTGGGCAATCTATCAACCCAAGTCCTATTAGGGAGCTTATTGTCACGGGCTGGTTTACGGCTCTTATACGTTGTCCAGCACCCATGCGGTCTTAGCGTTCTGCCACACGCAGAAACGGCGCTAAGTCAGCTTACACCTGTCGTCCTGCACGACGTCCCACACATCCGTCTAACCGCTCAAGTTTAAAGGCCACAAACGTGTAGCGAATATGGTTGAGAATGAGAATGAGTAAAGTATAAAGGGACTAGGAGAACGTTAAAACGTTTTATTGACACTACAATAGCACGATGTTTACAAGAACGACACTCCACCTCGGACGAGTGTTTAGATCGGAAGAGCGTCGCTAACTCTCCTATCCTCACTTCTACAACTCCACACTAGGAGCGTCTCTCTACATATTCTCTCTACCACACTCCCTCTATTTACAATGGGGTTTACCCCTATTTATAGCCAAGAACACAAAATGTCATGGGCCGGGGCCTGGATCCGTTTGTGGCATGGCAACCCATCTGCCAGCCGTCTCCCAGCACTGTCGACATCCCCTTGCCAACATATTTCGGCCCAGCTGTGTGTCCCATGGCACAGCCATCATCCTTGACTTGTACAGCTGTCGTTTTGGACTAGCCAGCCATCGTTCTGGGCCTTTCCAGCAACGTTCCAACTGTCGTTCCACCTCTCGACCAGTCGTCGTTCTGGACCGTTCCAACAACACGGCCAGCTGCATGGCCACCCTCTCGGCCCACTTGCACCCAAGCTGTACAGCCGTCGTCTGCCCACTTGCATAGCCAACTGTACAGCCGTTGTCTCCAGCCGTCGTTGTTGACCGCCATCTCCATGGCTGAAAACCTTCATAATTCGGCCCCAACACTTAGCCAAATTTCTGGGGTGTTCTACACCGTTCTGGTCCAATTCGGCCAGCTCCGTGCTGCCTTTCTCGGGGCCATTGCTCACGGCCTTACCATACGTCCCCTGCTGCGTGGCACCGGTCCGCCCGGATCTGCCTTGGCCTAGCACTTGTGCCTTCCTCGATGCCATCCCGCACCACTTGTAAACCTTGGCCTCACCCGTGTGCTGCCATCTTTGTGGCTGACCCACTTGTGCGCCTTGGCCTCTGCCGTGCACGCCGTTCACGACGGTTCCTCATTCGGCCATGCCCATGTGTATCCCTCGTAGCCGTCTTGTGCACCCCTTGTGCATCTCGGCCTCGCCCATGGGTAGCCTCAACCGACGTGCCACATGCGGGGTGTGACATTATGCTCACGAGGTCTCAACAAATCAGAGGTGGCCTTATCAATATGCAAAGGCTGGCCAACAACTTTTGCTAAAGAATACAAAACATCCTTAGCATGTAAATTCACAGGTAGTAAAGGAAAGGAAATCCACGCTCTTCCGATCTAATAGGAGTTTCCTTCTCAGGATGAAAATTCGTTGTCCATTTCAACACATTCATCTCACAACCAGCAATAAACCATCGGGCTGGGAAAATAAACGGGTATAATCCACTTCATGAACAAGATGAATCAAGATATGCATGTGGTCAATCAGACCCACAGTATGAACGCCAACAAATCCAAATTGATCAAAAGTAGATCTAACAGCAGTCATAGTAGGTTTTCGGCAAGGAAACTTATCTACCAATGTGTATTTGAATGGAGCAGCAAGGGAAGTCTCCGCCTTAGGCAAGATAGTGATGGCCAACTCGGCCTGATGCATATGAAGGGATCGCAAAGAAATACTGGAAAGTGAAAAAGTTCCGATCTCAATAAGTCAAATGACTTCTTCTTGGCCCGCTCTTTGGCGGACAAAACTAGCCTATTAGCAAGAGCGGAGGCATATGTACGGCCAGTTGGAACACCCTGTTAGGTCTCCGAGGGTAGGGAAGATCAAGAGAAGCTGAAAAAACTGCAGAAACAGATCGGAATGGCCGCGTGTAAAGGTCACGCGCCGGCCACGTGCGTAAAGGCCACACGCCCTACGCACCACTGATTTCTAATCATGAGCTAGCACCGGATGTACCTTCTAGAAATTCTGAGTAACTTTCTCTTCTACATGAGTCCCTGAATCCGTCCAGATCAATGTAGATTTTCAGTTCAAGATTCAGTTCAAAGTTTGATTTGGGGCTTTTTCCGATGCTAATTTTTAACGTCGCGGACTGGTTGGCATTGTTCTCTAATGGATAAGGAAGTTACAGGTAGGTTCAATTGATTGGATTGCTTCCCGGATGGAGAGATCAATGAATTAGGGCTAGAATGAACCCTAACAAAATTATTGCTGATTTCTTGTAATCCGTCAATATCCATATGAAACTGCCTTAGGAGAATGATAGAGGAGGTTATAGGGAGTGTGTAGATGGTCTCTGATTGATATGAGGTGGCCGGAAGAGGGAGATCAAGGGGTAGGTCGCCGCGGGTAGAAGAGATCGGAAGAGCACCGGTTTTGGGGTTGTTTCCAGCCAGATTTTGGCCGACAGTGGGTACGGTGGTGACCAGAGGGCCGAGTGCTTTAGGTTGGGGTCCAGGGTCGGGTCGTTTATGGGCAGGGTTGCTGGTGGACGTGGAGTTCGTGGTGGTTGCATGCATGGTGGTTGCATACAAAACCCTAGCTTAATTAAGTAACTAAAAGCTGGAATTCAGTAACTTATTGACATTTTTGGTAAACAAGATTAAAAATTTATTCGTTGCATTGTTCAATTTACCGTGGGATTTTTCTCTCTAGCTTACACAGAAAAAGCTCTAATCACAGCTATCTATTTTTTCCCCATTCTTCTTCAATTAATTCCTCGTCAAAAGGTTCTTTCTCTCCACCATTGCTCTGATAGGATTTACCACTGAAGTGGTATGTGCGCAATGCTCAAAGTTTGATCATGCGTGAATTCTAGAATCAAATCTAAATATCAAGCCTCTTAAGGGAGAACATCTTTTCATTTTTTATTTTCTATTATCTTCCCCATTGTATTGTCTAGCTTTATATATTTGATTTCTCTCAATTTCCCATTATGAGCTAGGTTGTGTAATGTTGGGATGATTGATGAAGCTTAATCTAATTATTTGTTTCACATATTTGTTTGCTATTGATCTTAATTTCACATATTTGTTTACCCATTTCGTGTGTGTTTGCTATTGATCTTAATTTCACATATTTGCTTCATCACCAAATATGTGATTTGTGAGTTGTATAATAATTGAGAGATATTGTGCATCTTAGACCACGTAACAAACACCCTAGGTTCTTGTAGGAGATAGAAATATACTCCTAACCGTAGGTGACCCACTAAGGCATTTTCACAAATACTTAATGAAATTAATTGGTTTTAATCGACATAGAGATATAGTAGGTTAAACCAATTAGTTAGGGCTAATTTGACTCGAGAAAGGTAATTAGCTAATTTAGGAAAATTGGGTCTAATATAGAAAATGAGTAATTTAAATGCTTATTAAAGAATTAATTAACTTATGGTTAAATGGAGTCAAGAATCCCAACACTAAGTTATCCAAGTTTTATAGTCTCCAGTTTACCCCCCATTTATGTTTACATTTTATTTCTTTTTAGTTTACTTCATTTTTCCAAAAACAACTTTTATTCTGTGTGTATTTTATAACATTTCTGTCTAAGTTAAAATAAGAAATTCAATCACAAGTAACCAATCCTCGTGGGGTCGACAACCCGGACTCATAGTCTACTTTATTACTTGATTACGACCCATGCACTTGCAGTAGTTTACATGTCTTTGAGTTCGTAACAAGTTTTTGGTGCTCGGGGATTGATCTTATATGTGTTGAGTTAATTTATTCTAATTCTATTTCACATTTTATTATTTGTAACCTTTTGTTTTGTTGTTAAAAAATGGTAGGTCATGATTCATTTTCTGGCATTGATTGAGAAGATATGCCATTGATTTGTTTCGTTGAGACACAACAAGATAAATTGATTGAATGTTGTGGGCATGACGGAATTGAAGAGGAATATTTCCCATTGAGATTATTTTGCCCAATGGAAACATATTGGACACATCTGGCTTGGGGACAACATTCAACTTATCCATGGTTTATCCATCAAGATGAACGGGAGTCACATATTGAGAGCCTTCTCACACTCTTCCATGATGAAGTCGAACGGTTGAATACCATTGGGGCAAGAGTAAATGAAGCAACTCAAGAATTGAGTCAATTACTCAAAGTTTAGGAAAACAAACCAATCATCCAACAAGAGATTGAAGAGCATGTTGAGGTTGGCGAGGTAATGCCATTGGAGCAATTTGAAAATATGACCCCCATTGATTTTGTCATTGGAGCTAAAGAAGAGATCGAGATATACATTATTAACTTCGAACTGGATGTGATCAAGTCTCGACTTTGAAAAGGGTAGAAGAAAATTGTGTGCCACAAGCACACAATTAAGAGAAGTCATACTTAGCAAGTGTGGCAAGAAATCGAAAGCTACATTCCAAGTGCCATGAAAAGATTCTTGCTAAGAAGAATAATGTCTAGCTAATGACGTTAAAGAAGCGCTTGTTGAGAGGCAACCCAATCTTCTTACTTTTTTTTTCTTTTTCTTTAAATAATTAGATTAGATATCATCTTTTGACATATGCATAAGTAATTTTAGAAATTGTTGAGCTTTACTTGGAAATCTTATGCATATCTTACAAATTTTTTACATCAATCCCCATCATTATCAACTCACTCCAAGTACATGGTGTTTTGCCCTAAATAATTTTGAATACCCCTCATCATCCATTAATGCTTCACTCTATCATTTCTCATTGAGCATTTATGGTGAAAGTTGCTTAAAACTCTTAGATCATATTGATGCATAATGCTTAACTTTTTTTTGAACTTTAATATTGAGTATTGAGCATAATAGGATTGAGCTATGAATAGATTGATGTTAGTATAAATTTGTTCCTTTCTTGTAATTTCATAGGATGCCCAAAAAGTGTTCGATGAAAGGCCTCAATGATAAAAATTGCTGTCAGTAGAACCACAAGTTTGGGAGTGGATCATATGTGTTATTTGTAAGAAGTTCATGAGCCCAAGTCATCCATCCAACCAGGGAAGTTTCGTCATCCGTCTCTTCTACTTTGTTCTTTTACACATTGAGGACAATGTGCATTTCAAGTTTTGGGGCAGATTTTGCATGTTTCTTGAGTATGCCAGCATGAATTGCCTTGCCTAAATTTAAATTGTTGTTAATTCATAGTGAAGGTCCAAAGGCTTATCCTATTTTGAGCTTTCGTCATGATCAATTGTCATTTACATTTGGAAATTATGAATTTAATTAGTTGATAGTTGTGTTTGAATCATTCCAAATCTTATTTTGAAATAAGCTTGGGGCTAGTTGAACCGGTGAAGGAAATCTCTAGAAATGTGGTGATTCCGTACATGTTGAATAAATTTTGTGTAGAGTATCTTTGACTACCAAGTAGAGACTAGGTATTGACTATATGCTATCACTCCAATCCCAATTTTGTTCCCAAAAAAAAAAAAAAAAAAGAAAAGAAAAGAAAAAAATTGTAGGAAAAAGTTGCCTACCCCAACGAGTGTGAGCAAGCATTGAGTAATTTGGCACTATGCATCACCAATGTGTAGGAGATAATCTACCGATGAAGAATGCCACCGTCGGGGACTAGTGCGTGAACTACCTCCGAACCGAGAAAAAAAAAATAATGAGCAAGTATAGTTACTTTTTGGGATTTAGATAACTAGTAGGTTTGAATTGCCTAGTTGAAACTTGATTGTTAAGACACTCAATTTTGGAGAATCACCACAAGACTAGATTATTGACATTACTGGTGAAACTTAACCAAGTAATAAGAGTGTGAGAGTTAAAAAAAATAAAAGAGAGAGAGAGAGAGATATGGACTACCTTTTGATTTGAAATCTATTTTGTCTCTTTCCAAATTGAGATGATCATTGGGAGTGACTATTCCCGTTCTCTTTTGTCAAAGTTGGATAAGCCTAACTTATTATTTTGTTGCACTTTTTGGATCACTCTTATGAATTGATATTATGATTTTGAATTTGTGAGCAAGGTTGCAAGTTTACCTACCTTGATGATCTAAATTTCTAATGTTTGAATGTGATTGTAGACATTTTTGCTTGGGACGAGCAATGGCTCAAGCTTGGGGGTGTGATAAATGGGCATTTGCACACTTATTTTAGCTTTTAAATGAGTAAATTATTAATTGATTGAGCGGATTTCTACTCACAATTGTTTAAATTTCATCTTTATAGGTTAAAAATCCAAGTTGGAAAAAAAGAAAACAAAAGAAGAGCAAAATGACCAAAGGTACAAGAAAAAGCGTGCTTGAGGACAATTTTGAATGACTTTTGAAGTTTCTATGCTCATTGGAGAAGAATTGAGTGGAAAAGGACAAAAGGTGCAAGAAAAAATGATGCTGGGGGCCTGAATGAACATTCTGAAAAGAAGGGCTTAAATAGCTCGTGCAATGCATCCTACAACCTGACTACGAGCAACAGCAAAAATACCCTTACTGTGAAAATGTTGTAGAATGCATTCTACGACCTTTGCACAACCTATCCAAAAATACCCGAATTTTCATCCTCTGGGGCTCTTTTGTGCAAAATTAAAGTAAAATAGGGTTTTTGACCTTCAAGAGTTGGGTATTACTATATACATACTTATTTTCTTGGAGCCTCCATGAGGATCAAGGGAGGATTGAAAGGGGTTCTCTTGAAGCCTCCATTGTAGGAGAAATCTTGGAAGAATTTGAAGAAATCAAGAAGAAGATAGAGAGAAATGGAGGATAAATATCAAGCCTCTTAAGGGAGAACATCTTTTCATCTTTTATTTTCCATTATCTTCTCCATTGTATTGTCTTGCTTTACATATTTGATTTCTTTCAATTTTCCATTATGGGCTAGATCGTGTAATGTTGGGATGATTGATGAAGCTTAATCTAATTAATTAATTTCTTTGTTCTTTCCATTATTTGTTTACCCATTTCATATGTGTTTGCTATTGAACTTAATTTCATATGTTTGCTTGATCACCAAATAAGTGATTTGTGAGGTGTATAAAATTGAGAGATATTGTGCATCTTAGAACACGTAACAAACACGGTATGTTCTTGTAGGAGATAGAAATATACTCCTAACCCTATGTGACCTATCGAGGCATTTTCACAAACACTTAATGCATTACTTGGTTTTAATCGATATAAGATATAGTAGGTTAAACCAATTAGTTAGGGTTAATTTGACACTTGAGAGAGGTAATTAGCTAATTTAGGAAAATCGGATCTAACATAGAAAATGAGTAATTTAAATTCTTATTGAAGAATTAATTAACTTATGGTTAAGTGGAGTCAAGAATCCCAACACTAAGTTATCCAAGTTTTATAGTCTCCAGTTTACCCCCATTTATGTTTACATTTTATTTCTCTTTAGTTTACTTCATTTTTCCAAAAACAACTTTTATTCTGTGTGTATTTTATAACATTTTTGTCTAAGTTAGAATAAGAAATTCAATCACAAGTAACCAATCCTCGTGAGATCGACAACCCGGACTCATAGTCTACTTTACTACTTGATTACGACCTGTACACTTGCAGTAGTTTACATGTCTTTGAGTTCGTAACAATAGTGATGTGATCATGACAATACCGATGGGTAGGAAGGGTATTGATGATATCCCAATGTCGCACTTTGATAGACGGGGCAACTATACTGTCAAATCTGGCTATTGGGCTGCAATTGATCAGGGTGTAGATGAAGGCCAATGTTTCAGTTCATGTATTTTGTGGTGGAAGCACATTTGGGCACTCAATATCCCTGCAAAAATCAGAATCTTTATTTGGAGATTGTTCCATGATATTATTCCCATCAAGCTAATTCTCCGTCAACGTCGGGTATTGTTGGATCCTACATGTGATCGATGTGGCTGCAAACCCAAAACAAGAAGTCATGTCTTTTTTTTTTTGGCCCGGTGATCAAAGATGTTTGGGTGCATACTGATTTGTGGAATATTTTAGCTGCACTGAAAGAGGTTCACATTGGTGAAATTATTCTTAAGGTATGGTCTTTGGTCCCTGAACCAAAACTGGAGCTCTTTCTTATTCTGCTTCGAGGTTATTGGCATGCTCGAAATACATATATTTTTGAAGGAAAACAGCAAGATATTATGACTATCATCAACTCTCCGTGTGGAATTCCAGTTGGACAATCCAAAGTTTGTTGGGAATTTAATCAATTTCCCTAAACCCGTGTGATTAAAATAGGCAATCAATATATCAAATAATAATATACGTGCGGAAATATAAATAACACCAGGAATTATTTAACGTCGTAAAACCCTCCAATGAGAAGGGAAAATCGACGGGGCAAACCGACAGCTCCACTATCACCAAATAATAATGGGAATACAATGTTTATCCTCTCAAGATTATCGCCCTAAATCAAGAGGTAATCACACACTACCACAATCACACAACACCGTCAAGAACAATATTCTTGGCACCACAAATAACTCATCTAACAATAGATGAAACCCAATAATCAACAACACGAGATGAAGAAAATATCACCTAACTCGTTCCAAGAATTAATCTTGGAGAAACCACCACTTGAAGAAATCGAACACCGAATAAAAGTCAAATTTTCGTTCACACAAGATTGACGTCAACAAATTTGATGAATTAATCTTGCATCTTTTCTCGATTCCCGTGCGTCTATATTTGCGGTATTCCCGTGCACAGTGACCCCTTTGTCCTTTTTCGTTCCTCCTGTTTCCGTGTTCCTTTTTCGTTTTCCCTTTCTCACGCCTTCTTCCACACACACACACACATATATATATATATAACTATATTAAACAAACCAAATCCTATTTGGTCTAGGATTTTGTATCCCTCAAGGCTTCTACTTTTATTCAACTAAATTATTTAATTCATCATCCAACTTTTGTCTTGTATTTAAGTTGGGTAACATCATCGGCTGGACCCGCCCAACAAAGTTATGGGTTAGTCTGGTATGACTTTGACTGCTCGAGATATTAAGTGGACCAAACCTGAGGCTAATTTCTAAAAAATAAATGTGGATGTAGCAACCAAAGAAGGAGGACGGAACTTTGGTGTGGGGGTGATTTGTCGGGATGACAAAGGCATGATGATTGGCTGTTGTGCTTTAAATATTGACGGGGGGATTGATCCTTGAAGGGGTCTGCTTTGCGATTAAACTGAATGGTCATAATTGTGTGATTGAAGTGGATGCTCTCAATGCAATTCACGCTGTACACAATCTCAGCTTTCGAGCTAATGAAGGAGCCTTTTGGTAGCCATCCACGAGCTTAAAAAGCGTTTCAACTCTATCAGATTTATAGCAGTGCGTCGAGTGGCCAATGAGGCTGCCTATAAACTAGCTAAATTCGCTATTTATTCTGCATGCTCTTATACTTGGTTGGATAGACCACCTGAGTTTCTTGTAAAAACACTGAAACTCGATATGTTGCAATTTTATATAATTTCCCATCAGAAAAAAAAAGGTGGCATATGAATATTAAAAAGTCATGCTTAATTAAAAAATCTCAATTTTAAAGTCGCGTATTAGAAAAGTCACACTTAATCAACTAAAAAGTCGCATATTATAATAAAAAAATGTCACATTCAGTTAACTAAAAAGTCTCGTATAATAATAACAGAAAGTCACATTTAATTAAAATTTACATTTTTAAAGTCACATATGACAAAAGTAGCATTAAATAATCAAAAAAGGTCACACTTAATTAAATATTCATATTTCTAAAGACGTGTATAACAAAATGTCGCAAATATATAATAATAGAAAGGTCCAACTAAATTAACTAAAAAGTCGCATATAATAGAAAAATGTCACCCTTACTTAGAAATCACAATAAAAAATTTAGATATTGAAATCAAAAAGTCACATATTAAAACTAAAAATGCTACATTTATTTGAAAAGCCAAAAATAGAAAAAAGTCACACTCAATTTAAAAATGTCACTTTGATTTTATTTCTAATTCTTTATAAAAGTTGCATTATATTAAAAGGTCATGTATAGAATGTCATATTGATTGCACTTTTTCCATTTAAAAGTCGCAAATAGGGCGTCTTGAGAAAAGTCACATATAAAATGTCATATACAAAAATTAAAAATTCACACTTGTGTAACTGTTTGATCAAAAGTATATAGAATAAAAAAAGTCACATTTTGTTTAAAGGGCAACCGTAGAGAGAGAAGCCCTTATTCAATGCTTCATTCATAAAAGACCACGTAGAGCAGAAAGTTCATAGCAACTTAATTGTACCACTTGACTGTGTAATTAGTTGAGGAAAGTGAGTCACCCACCAAGTGACTTTTTAATGAATCGATTATTTTATATGTATTTTTTTAATTAAATGAAATAGGAAATGTAATTAACAAAAATTACAAAAAAAAAAAAGGAATAATCAGGTGAGTGATAAGAAACAAGTGCTATGAGGCAAAATAATAAATAAATATAATATATATATTAATTAAAAGAACTAAGTCTCGGTATCTTTTGTATCGCGATTTTTCCGCCTTTTTATTTGGTAAATCTTGTGGTAATTGTTCTTTTTTTTTTTTTACCAAAAAAATTGTGAATGAACTCAAAGTAGATTTAAACCTATGACAATTAAGTTTAGCACCCAAGTCTTAACCGTTTTACCCATTTTTTATTTGTTAGATTTTTTTACTAGTAAATTAAAATATCAAATCTGAAAGTTCAATTCCAAAACAAACCTTAATTCATCTTAATTTATTCATTCACTATCTCCGCCATGTGCCTTAGTGAGTTTAATGTCTTTTTAATTTTTTATGCATTTTATATTTTTTTCGAATTTTTTTTAGTTTTATTATAATTTTTTTTAAATGGGGCAGGTACTAGGTATTTTTTACCTACTTGACCTGACCTACCCTGCCCTGTACACGATTCAAACAAGTATCTAGGACAAGTCTAGAGTGGGCTTGGAAGAAATGGGGTAGGGTGTAATGACCTGAGTTTTAAGCACCTGATATGCTACTAAACTTCTTTTTCTATTTCTTTCTTAATAAATGCAGAAGTTAAACATTCATACAAATAAGGACGAAAATTTTTTTCTTTTAGATTTAAATAATATAATAATATTTCATAAACAATTTCAAATGAAAACATTGTCAATACTAATGAAGTATTCAAACTTTGAAATAATAACATTATCAATAATTATTTTAACGGAAGAAAACTTTAGCAATTAAACAATTCATTTTTTTTCTTTTGATTACCATATCTGATCGAGTCGCTGCTAGATGTAGACCCTGAAATATTTTGAAATAAAGGGTGAGTGTTTTGAACAAACACTCCGTAGATTCCCACGCACTAACTTTAAGTATGCAATTCATATTATGCAGTTAACACATGTACATATGTAATTATGTTTGTAGGCCTGCTAAAATAGCGAGCTATACCTGTGGGCTCCCGATTAAGATGAGCTAGGCCTGTGAGCTCCCTATTAAGATGAGCTAAGTCTGTGGGCTTCCGATTAAGGTAAGCTATATTATACGCATACTTTTCATGTCATTTTCATAGATCACATAAGCACATGTATAAATACATAACATGTAATTGCATTATATTTTTCATAAAACATGCGCATACAATTTTTAAAAATAACTTTAGTAAAGAATCTATCTTAATACACTTTTCTTTTTCGAGTTTGAACAATAAGACAGATTATTCGTTTGCCAAATTATACTTCTCGTCTGGAAAAATAAATAGTTAATGTTAGAAATTTGAAAATATTAAAACTAAATAAAAGTATGAACTTAAATTGTAAACTTTGAAATTTAGGGTAAAATAACTAAATTTTAAAAGTTTTGGACTAAAACACAATTTAAAAGAAAGTTTGGGGCTAAAAATTTATTTCTCAAAACCTTTGAGATTGAAATAGAGTTTTCCAAAACTTGAGAGACTAAAATAGATAAGACTGAAACCTCAGATCAACTTAAACATGAATAAAACCACAGGGACTGAAATCACAAAAGGGAACACTACGGTCTTTCCCCAATTTCGTTTAAATGCAGAGGCCAGGGCGATGGAGTTCGATTCGGATTCGAGGAGTTCTGGTTCATGGATTTCGAGTGAACAGAGAACAGAGCAGGTGGCGACGATGAGAGTTCGAGCAATTGGTCCGAAGACTGGGTTCGACATCGCTCAAGGGTTGGGGTGCTCAGTTTGAATAGCAGAGAGAGTTCGTGAAACATGGGTTCAAACGACGAAGGGGTTTGCGAGTTCGAGTGAGGTAGGCTCGAGTATGTCTTTGGGCTCGGGTATTTCTGGTTCGAGCGATAGCGCAAGGTTCGATTTCTCGAGTCGCGACTGGGTTCGGTATTCTGGCCAGAGCTTCGACTAAGGTACATTGGGGTTCATGGGTTCTTGGCTATCGATTTCTGGTTTTGGGGATCTGTTTTGGGCTGAAGGTTTAGTGGTGGGCAGTGACCGGCAACGTCGCGACAATGTGCAGCGGGCAATGGCTGCGGCTCTGTTTCTGTATTTCTCCCTCTTTTTCTGAGTGTGAATGTTGGCTGTGGATGAATCAGGAGGAAGGGACGGTGGTTGATCGGAGTCGAATTCGGAAGTTCAAACGAAACGGCAGCAGTGACTGGACGATGATGTGTGTATATGTATGTATACCTGCGGTGGTGAAAGAATGTTGGCAGAAGATAAATGAACTGTGTATAGTGAATAGGGTGAAACTGTGAAGTGGCTGTGGTAATCTGGATGTATGAAACCGTGCGTGTAATGGATGTACTTGCAGAATGTAAAGATGTGAATTGAGTGTTTGTATATGAATATAGTGCTGTGTATGTGTATTGTTTCTGTTGAAACATGTTCTGGTATGCAGTGCAGTGTAACTTTGGAGGTGAATGGCTGACTCTCTTTTGCTGCATTTATATGTGTATTTGCACACTCATCTAATGAGGGAACGTGGGTGGAATGGATAAGAGATTGATGGAGTTATGCTTGCTGAGATACAGGAGGTGAAAGATTGCAAACTAGTAAAATTGGTTAGCCTGCAGAAATCTCAAAGATTTCAACTGGGTCAAAGGCGTGTTTGGCATGTGTTAATTTAGTTTGCAAGAATTGTTAAAACTTTGGGCTTAAAAAGGCTTTATCAACTCTGGATTTTAAAACTTGGGCTTGTACTACAATTGGGCTTCTTATGGATTAAGATTTGGTTTTAGAATACATTAAAACTTGGGCTTGGATACGAGACTGAATTTAAACATTTAAAACTTCTTGGGCCAAATAAATGAGAATTGGGCTTAAATATAAATTTTGAATTAGAACTTAAAAATTGGATCATTAATTAATCGAATGATAAATTGGACGTCGTACGCAAATTCTCAAAAATATTAAATAATTAGACTCGAGCTAGAAATCTTATTACAAACTTTTGTTTTCCTTTAAAATAAAGTAGAAGAGTGATGTGAATTTCTTTAAAACATTTATCGTGATCAATTTTAAAATAACATATTAGGGTGGTAGCGACATATCAAGATTTCTTTAAAATCATTAAAGTAATAATTTTTATTTATTAAAATTTCTGTCGCTACAACCCCTTCTCACTTAATTTACTTTTGTTCTCGAAATTCAGCTTACTTGTTCTGTTGATAACAGATATTTCTCCAGTATATTAGCTTCTCTTTCTCACGTAGCCTCTTCGCTATTGTGGCCGCCCCACTAGATCTTAACCAATAGTATCTCTCAATTCCTCAAGACATGCACTTTTCTGTCAGGTATGGCAGTCGGAGCTTCTTCGTAAGTCATATCTTCCCTTACTTTAACTGACTGAACATTCACAACATGACCTGCGTCGAGGATATATTTCTTCAACATGGAGACGTGGAACATGTTATGCACTGCGGGACGTTCTAGGGGCAATGCCAAACGATAGGCCACGCTTCTAACTTTTTCCAATATCTCAAATGGGCAAATGTACCTAGGTCTCAACTTCCGTTTCTTTCCAAAATGAAGTACGCCCTTTATTGGCGCCACTTTGAGAAAAACCTTTTCCCCGACCTCAAAATCCATGTTTTTCCTTTTCTGATCATCATAGCTCTTCTGTCGGTCTTGGGCAGTCTTAATCCTTGCCCTAACCTTTTCAACAGCTTGAACCATTTTCTTGACTAACTCAGGCCCCAACAACTTTCTCTCGCCGACTTTGTCCAAATAAATTGGTGAACGACATCGCTGGCCATATAGAGCTTCATATGGGGTTATGCCAATGGTTGCAACTAAAGGCAAATGAGTTTCCCAAATACTACCCAGATCCAAAATATATGCCCTCAGCATGTCCTCCAATATCTGGATAGTCCTTTCAGACTGTCCATCTGTCTAAGGATGGTAATGACTTCTAAAATCTAGAAGTAAACAGCAGATCTCTGTCTGATACAATAGATACTGGCATTCCGTGAAGACATACAATTTCACTGATATAGATCCGAGCAAGCTGATCCAAGTTGTGATAATGGGCATATTTTGTGAGTTGGTCCACGATAACCCAAATGGCATTATGCTTACTTCTCGATCTTGGGAGACCCACTACAAAATCGATAGAAATCTTTTCCCATTTTCACTCCGGAGTCTCTAAAGGATTCAACAACCTTGACAGTCACTGATGTTCGGCTTTCACCTGCAGACCTACCAGGCATTTGGCAACGAACTTGGCGATACTTAAATGACACCAAGGAATTGACAACGAAACATCAAGGAAATTAGACATAAGCTTAGGGAATTGACAAGTGCGTTACAAATGCGAACAAAATGACACAAGCCTTCATGAAAAAATAAAAATAAAGGGAAAATCTATCTATAAAAGGCTTAGTCCAAACGTGTAGGAAACAAAAGAAAACATAAAGTCAAGACAAACAAAAGCTTTACTTAGCAAAGAAATAAGGTGAGTAATATACACATCATTTTCCAAATATTCTATACGATTTAGACAAATACTTATTTTGTTTTCATATGCTTATAATTATCTAAGTATTAATCTTTCGTTAAATACCTATGAAAGCAACTATGGAATTTCTATGTTTTGCATTAAGTCATGCTTACACCTCTACTTATCAAGCCAACACATGCCATGCCACGCTATAAATCAGGTTACATAATATCCTAAGTATCAAGGGTGTTCTGTTTATGCCAAGCTTATTAAGAACCCGATTCTAATCTTATATTAATCGCATATGAGGTAAGTAAACTTATGCAAAAAAGGCCCGAATTCTATTCTCTACTTCATATTTTCAAATAAGAATTTCTTATATATGTGTACATTCCTCACTAAGTAAATGTTACTTATTCTTTCTATATCTCAAAATTTTTAGATGATGAAGAGAACCGTAATCGAAGTCTCTAATAGTGAGCGATCTCTATCGCCAGAAGGAGGCCATTACTTGTATACAACAAACATGGACCTTTGGGGCGTGTATGAAGACCAGTCGGGACTTAACCACTACATCGTCACCATCGTAAAGATTTCATATTATGAAGCTACTACTCTGGATTTCTTACATACAAGGAGTATAAAATAAACCACTGGGAAGCCTAGATGTTACTCTATATCGTAATGTAGACAAATAAGTTGTAAGAAAATATATGGTAAAACCTTTAGTTTTATGTATTTTAAGATATTATCATAATCATACTAGGTGAAGAATCCATCTTATCTTTGTTAGGAAGGATGGATAGCGTCTTTTGGTTGTAGAAGAAGGAATATCTTGTCTTTGTAACATCTTTCCACTTATGCCATGATAAGAAATGATATGTGATATTATTATATTTAATCTTCTTGTGTATTATCATCATGCCAAGATAAATTTTGATAAGGATAATAACAAAACATGGTGTTAAATTATGGAAATTGGTGGCAAACACATATATACATGTGCATACCATTATATACAAAAAAAAAAAAGAAAAGAAAATGGTTTGTAACGTGTACACATCCAATAATACTACAAACAAAATCACAAAATAAGTAATATGTATAAATTAAATGGAGGAAAAATAGTAGTGATAAAGGAATTTAATTAGGGTAAAAAATTGGACATCGGGTTGTATTCTGAGTTGTTACATTCTATGTCTGAAGTCTGGTTTGACCGTCAAATTGGTAATCGCTGCCAATCTCTACTTCTGCGGTGCAACTACTTCGATCCTCAAAATCCTTAATTAACCATCTTAGACTGTACCAAGTGCTGATAATTGGCCCATACTCTTCCTGTTCAAGGCATCCGCGACTACATTAGTCTTACCCGGATGGTATATGATGTCGCAGTCATAATCTTTGACCATCTCCAACCATCTTCTTTGCCTTATGTTTAACTTCTTCTGAGTGAAGAAGTATTTGAGGTTCTTATGGTCGGTGTAAATCTCGGATTTACTCCTGTACAAATAGTGGCGTCAGATCTTTAAAGCGTGCACTACAGTAGCGAGTTCGAGATCATGTGTCCGATAATTCTCCTTATAGGGTTTCAATTGCCTAGATGCCTAGGCAATCACATTACCCTTCTGCATCAAAACACAACCTAACCCCAGTTTTGATGCGTCACTATAGATTACAAACCCGTCAAAGCCATCTGGTATCATCAACACTAGTGCCGAAACCAATCTCTTCTTCAACTCCTGGAAACTCTATTCACACTTATCCGT
>CAVNYN010243178.1:6749-17197 GCA_963692815.1 Nyctanthes arbor-tristis | reverse complement strand
ATATATGTGCGGAAACTTAAATAACAACAGGGATTATTTAACGTCGTAAAACCCTCCAATGAGAAGGGAAAATCGACGGGGCAAACCGACAACTCCACTATCACCAAATAATAATGGGAATACAATGTTTTATCCTCTCAAAATTATCGCCCTAAATCAAAAAGTAATCACACACTACCACAATCACGCAACACGTCAAGAATAATATTCTTGACACCACAAATAACTCATATAACAATAGATGGAATCCAGTAATCAACAACAAGAGATGAGGAAAATATCACCTAACTCCGTTTCAAGAATTAACTTGGTGAAACCACCGCTTGAAGAAATCAAACACCAAATCAAATATCGAAGTAACGTTATAATCGATTAATCAAATAGGTTGAATTTTCTTCCTCACTTTTTTGGTTTCCTTGCGTGAATCTTTTCTTTTTCCCAGCCTTCTGGCGCTTTTTGTTTCGTGTTCCGCGTCCTTTTTCCTGTTTCCGTGTTCTGCCTTTTTTTTTTTTTGCACTTGCATCAACATATATATATATATATATATTAAACAAACCAAATCCAATTTGGTCTAAGATTTTGTGTCCCTCAAAGCTTCTACTTTTATTCAACCAAATTACTTAATTCATCCTTAAACTTTTGTCTTGTATTTAAGTTGGGTAACATCATAGACTGGACCCGCCCAACAATGTGATGCATCAAATTAACAAAAAAGTAACAGTAAAATTTATAACCAGAAAAAAAAAAATGTTCATTTTGTGAAGGATACAAAGTGTAGAGTTTGGACGAAAATTATTGTGTAAGGAAAGAAGTACTAACCTGCTAAGGTCGTGGAAAAGAATATGAGAAAAATGTTAAGGATATAAGGATAAACAAAGTTAATGGACTATTAATTAATATGATTAAAACACAGTGCATTTATACAAAGTTCAGTGTCAGTATATTTTCTTGAAAATTTCTAGTACTCTCCCCGTCGCATATAAGAGCATTACTAAAGTTGGGGAAATACCCAAATTTGTGTTCTTCCTTCAACAAAACCAAATGATGTACAAAATTGAGGGTGTAGAATGCTATTTGTGGGGCGGGAAAAGCCATTTGAGGGTGCCAAATTTGGCTCTAAATTTAGAGAATCCGCTCTCCAGTTTTTGCTCCCATAAATGTTATACAAACCAATAATATTTCATCACATGTCCAATTTCAATTTTATAACTGAAAAATTATTAAATATGAGATGAAAATTTTGATTTTTTTTTTGCAATCAAAAAATTTTGAATTTTATGGCAAACAAAAATTAAATAGAAGTAAAATTTATTGTCTATGTATAATAAAATAAATAAGATTTCAATTTATATTTTCACATGTATGTGCAATTCTAAAATCGTTTAAAAAATATTAGTCACGTTAAAGTAACAACGAGCACCAACGCCCTCACATAGATAGCTGATATGGGCTATCCTTGAGGGTAATCATCCGGGTAGTGTCCATTTTTCTCTTCATTTCCTGAAATTCAATGCGTGTCTATAGATTAAGAAAGGATTATGCTAGTTGCAAAATCTATATATATATATATATTAATTAATTAATTATTAATTAAATGAATTGTTATTATTCAAAAAAAAATTAAATGAATTGTTAAGTCTTTTTCCTCTTTGCACCTCTATTTTTCTGCCCATTTTCTATTGTGAAACTTACAGTAAAACTCTTGTCTTTTTTTTTTTTTTTTTGCGATTTAATATAAATATATAGATTTGTTGTTGAAATATATAGGGTATATTCCTTTTATGAAATATTCTATTTCTTGATGTCCTAATTATAGTCAACAATTACAAGCTTCCATAACTCCCTTCAATATCTTCTTATTAGTTGTTAGATTTGAATGCCTAATTGAATCAGACATTCAATTTTTTTTTTAGTCTCTAAATTTCTTAAATTTAAAAACCTTATCTCTTCCCCTTCTTCTTCTTCTTCTTTTTTTTTTTTTTTGACATAAATTTTAAAATTTTACTAATCTTTATGAAAATCACTGTCACATTTTTTAAAAAGACCGTCATATAGTACATATGTATGATAACAACGATTTTATTCTTTCTTTATTATTTTTATTTTTGAGATGTCTTTATGTGATAAGTTTTTTTACTTATCTTATGCATTTATTTTTTTTTGGGCAGGATATGTTATGCATTTATTGGCAACTCACTGTTTAACTTAGTATTAATTAGAGCATTTTATAAGTTATTTTTTCTCTGCATCACGCGGGTGAAAGAAAGACTAATGTACATGAAATGCAATCAATCTGTGTGATGGTAAAATTGAATCGTAGCCGAAATATGATTCACAAATTTTTAGGCTTTGCAAGGGAGAAAGATGTGATGTTGCAATCATGACTACGGGAAAATTATAACTGGAACGGAGAGATTACTATTAATTACCAATTACAAAAACAAAAGAGAGTGGTCCATTCGAATTCAAAGTTCTTTCATCAATACCATAGATGTATCTTCTTCTCCAAATTTAAGTAGTTCAAAAAAAAAAAAAAATTAGTTCTGGTAATAATTAAATATGTGGTTTGAATAAGTGATATAGTGGTTAAAATATCAACGTTTTGGGCGCAAGGTCTCAAGTTTGAACCTCACTCATCCCTCGCTTATTTTCCCTTACTTATATCTCTATTAATAATAATCTAATGTCAAATGTCTGGCGGTATTATGCCGCAAATACTTGTATGGCCTGTTAGATGCGTGTTATCTGGCACGCTACATCACACAAATGACACACATCTGGCACACCATATCAGCACTTGGTGCACATTGCAAGGCAATCTCTCCTTGTATAAAAAAATAATTGAATATTGTAAGGTAATTTCCAATTAGAAAAGCTCTATTTTATAATTTTGTAACTCTAAAATACAGTTTTTCATAATCTACTTGTCACGAACGGAATTTTTATATAATAGCGGAAGCCTTTAATGATTAAAAATCGATACAAATACAGTTCAAAATACCGAAGAGCTTTCGCTGTGCACTCTGATGATTAAATGTTCTGTGGGTTACCCACAACGAAACCCCGGTCACCTGCTGAAGTCTCGATCACATATATGTATTTTCTCCATCTTTGGGACGATCCAGTAACAGAACTGTTAAGTCCAATACCTATAAAATTATAAAAGATTGGAGGGTGAGTACAAAAGTACTCAGTGAATAACAAAATATATTGGCCCACGCAAAACAATAAAGAAGAGGATATTTTTATGCGCAAAGAAGGTCATTCACAAAGATTCAGATATTCGATGATACAAAGCCCGGACATATCACTAGTTTAGTCTCTACCCATAAGCCATACAATTCAATAACAGATCAAAATGGCCGAGACCACATAGCAGGGCCATAATACCATAAAACAATTCAGATAGCAGAACAAACGGGTATATGGCGTCACTAGAGATGACCAAGAGTAAAAAACATTCATTTATCCAAGGACAAGTGTGCACACTTAAGTATCGAATGCCAAATCAATACAATCGAAGTATAGGAAACAATTACAATCAACTATTGAATAAAGAGAATTATGGGAGATATGAGATTCGAAGGGGGAGAGTCAATGTATGCGTTACTCACAAGAGAAGCATGATTTTCAGAGACAGAGAGAGTCAATACACGTGTTACTTACCTCAAATATTCCTTGAATAATTTTAAGTGGAAAACACCTTTAAAGCCTTAAAATTCTTCAATTAAAACTATTCATTAGGTTATAATCTTTCTATATATGATAAAGACCCTTTTTCTAGAGGCAAATATGTATTTTAGTGAGTTTTTGGGGTTATTCTTCATCCTACCATAGCAGTGGACGAATTTGGAAGCTTTTTGGGAGAGAAAGGGAATTGTTGGTTGCTTTGGGGAGTTTGAGGACCAATAGACCTATATATAATAATTGAATTTGAGTTAGTTTTAATAAAATTTGGATTCCACCAATGACATTGCGACACGTGGCACGACCTGACGCCGTACACTTTGTGAGGCTGTGTGGCTCAATGTGGATTATTCATTTATTGCTCGAGAAATCATTGTACTTTGTGTAGCCTTGCAATTAAGTCCACATACTTTCATTTATGTCAATCAAGGACTATCATATTTAATTGACCGCAAATCTTGAAGTCTTCCAACGTGATTCAAGTGATAGTTTCCAAATTAATGACCACATAGCACAATTGGGGGTTAAATTTTCGGGGATGTTACACTACTTCACAAAACTTCTCTAATGTATAAACTCTAAACAAGATCATACATATTTTCTATATATTTTTATATTTTTTAGTATTCAATAACTAATATATATTGAAGACTAATTAGCTATATATTTGTTTATTAATTATTACACATATAAAATTTTAAATAAATAGTCAAAAATATTACATTTATTATCATATAGAAAAATAAGTACGACGTACATATTAAATTCAAATGACAATGATACAATCTATATATTAATAAAAGTAGAAGTAAATTGAATTTTCAATTAGAAAAGATTCAATTTGGTTTTAGATTCTATTTGAGAGAATCTTTTTTATTTTATTTTATTTTGTTTTCTCCTGCTAATATTGGTAACGGCCTATTATTAAGACAAAAAATTAACTAATATTGATAACCGCATATTATTGCTACCCGCACACTGTTGATACAAAAAATTAATCGTAAAAGTACAAAAAATTAGCTATTTTTAGTAACCGTCTACTATTGATAATTGCCTACTATTGATAAAAAAACTTAACTGTAAAAGTATTATTACTATAACATCCCGCAAAACACTTTCAATAAACTTTACTTTATATAACATGTGTTATTTTTAATTATTGGAGGGTCTTAGTTTTGCCAAATTTATAAGATATTTGTTATTGTTAAAAAAAAAAAAAATTGATTACTAGACTTGCCAAGTATAAAAGCACATGCTACTTTTGTAAATAAAAATTTTGTTCTTTTTGTCAAGTGTTAAGAGATGTACTATTTTTTATAATTAATCAAATTACTAAAATTGACAAGTATATGAGACACTTGGCATATTTATAAATAATAAATGTGCTATTTTGCTAAGTGTCTAGGACACTTGTTAGTTTGGTGATTTATGGATTTCATGGGCTATTCAAATACAATTAAATCTTAATTCTATAAATAGACAATGAATCAAAGACTCCTCATATATATCTCCACCGTCCCTTCACCCCTATACATATAAATATATATGTATATATATATATTATTACCTATTGATAATATAAAAATCTAATGTTTAATTGGAGAAGCAAATGAGGAGATTATTAACTAAGGGAAGATCAAATTAAAAAGGCGAGTAACCAGTACATTAATTCCCTTTCTTTTATTCATTATATTTTCATAAGAAATGTATGGATTTTTAATGCATTGTTATGGAAAGAAAGATTAGTTTATTGCATCTATATCGCTAGTCAAAACTCTACCCCTTCTGAATTACTCTATGGAACATGATCTTACTATATAGTCTTAGTCATTTTAACTATGTGGTAATCTTTGTGGCCTTGCTGTGTGGTCTTAGCCAATTTGAATTTTTGTGGCCTTGTTGTGTGGTCTTGGCCAATCATGTGCACACCACGGGTAGTATTTAAACTAGTGATAAGACCCTTTTGTGCATTCAATGACTTTTTGCATCCAAAGACTTTGTGAAATACATGACTTTCCTGAAAATGCGTTTTCTTATATGAAAGGTGAATCAAAATATTTGGTTATTCACTGAGTACTTTGTACTAACCCCGTATTTTCTACAATCTTGTAGGTATTAAATTAAGAAGTTATGTGGCTAGATCGTCCCAAGATGGAGGAGATACATATATGTGATTGAAACGTCGGTGTATGCGGCCGATGTTTTGTTGTGGATAGCCGACAAAATATTTAATTATTAGAGTGCGCAGCGAAAGCGCTTCGATATTTTGAACTGTATTTGTATCAATTTTTAATTCGTTAAAAGCTTCCGCTATTGTTAAAATTCAGTTCATTACAATTATTTTATATATTGCACCATAAAAAATGCCTAAAAAGTACACTGAAATAAGATTTTACAATTTTCCATTGCAAATTCGGGTTTAGGGAACATCACTTTAGTGCTTTACAATGCTCTCGTGATAACATTGAAAATGAAAAAATAGAAAAGAAACTGGTACCCCCTCATTATTTTTAAGGTAGCCAGTTGTCTACATTCATAGGTGAGAGTATCCCGATCTTTTTAAACAATAAATGTTTTAAAAAAATTAATTCTATAAAACTTACTAATATATAGAAAATTAAAGTACAAAAAATAAAATGGAAAAAATAAATCTGATGAAATCTATTCTATTGAAAAATAAAAATTAACTCTCCTATAATTTTGAAACAGACTTAAATGTGTTACTTTTGAAAGGTAGGCATTTGTATGCATTCATAGGAAATCATCCAGGTCCTTTTAGTTTTAGCCTCCAAAGAAAGATTATATCCCTAATCAAGAGAAATCTATATCTATATGTTAATAAAAGTAGAAGTAAAATTGAATTTTTAATTGAAAAATTTTCAATTTGGTTTTAGATACTGTTTGAGAGAATCTTTTTTATTTTACTTTATTTTTTTACTTTAATTTTCATATATTAGTAGGTTACATAATCTACCATTATTGGTAACCGTCCACTATTGATAAAAAAAACTGTAAAAACACAACCGAGGTTAATAAGATAGTGGACAATTACTTTAACCAACACTAAAACGGTCAAAAAAATTAAAATTAAAAAAAAGAAATGAAAAAATAAGATTTAAGTTGTGGTATATAAACAACAGTAATAGTTAAATAATACATGTTTTGAAAAAAAATAGTTCTATAAAACTTACTAATATATAGAAAATTAAAGTAAAAAAATAAAATAAAAAAATGAATTATGTATATAAGATATGCCTTTCTAAAGTTAGAAAAAAATAAGTTATATTTTTAGGATATCTTCTTCTCATGCTTTTGGTTTATTTGTTACGATCATGTATTTTTAATTTTTTCAATACAATTGATTTATATATATGAGTTATGTCTTTCTAATTACATTTTTTTAATTTTTTCATTTTCTCTTTATAGACATTTTTGTCCCCACGTGTATGGAACGATACGTTTGGTTTTCTTATTGTCTCTTTACTGTACGACATAAGTAGTTCAATTGATCAATAAATTACTCCATTCAAAAGTAAAAAGAAGTAAAATTAAATCTTCAATTAGAAAAGATTCAATTTGATTTTAGATTCTGTTTGTTAGAATCTTTTTTATTCTATTTATTTTTTTAAACTTTAATTCTTATATATTTATAGATTACATAACTTACCACTATTGGTAACTGCTCACGATTGATAAAAAACTGTAAAAGCGTAACAACACTTTATGGTTAATGGTAGTGAGTGGTTACTTTACTCAATATTAAAATAGTTAAAGAAAATTAAAGTTAAAAAAATGAAAAAAATAAGATTTAAATTGTGATGTATAGAGAACAGTAATGAGTTAAAAAGGAAGATGGTGGGTGGTATCAGTAGTGAGCAGTTAAGTATATTAGTGAGATAGTTTAAACAATTCATGTTTTAGAAAAAATAGTTCTATTAAACTTACCAATATATAGGAAACTAAAGTAAAAAAAAATGAAAAAAACAAATGAATTATGTCTTTAAAATATATCACATTCTAGTGCTCTTGATCTACTTGATACGATCATATATTTTTAATTTTTTCAATACAAATGATTTGTATATATAAACAATGTATTTCTCATTACGTTTTTTTATTCTCTTTTTAGGCTTTATTGAAAAGATTGTCATCAAATATGCCTTAGAATATTAGAAGTTATCTACAGGTTGGAGAAGTAATATCAAGACATGTCGAATTTGTTTTAGATTATTATTATAACTATTAATAAGAGTTAATGTTAGTTAATAGACTTTAATTGTTCGTTGTTACGATGAATAATAAAAGTCATGATTAACCTCTTTTCGATTACTTTTTAAGAAAGAAATATTCAATTGTGGGTAGTTCCACATAGTAATGTTTAGAGTTGTAAATCATATTGATATAAAAATACTTAAATGTGATAAGAAATTATGAATGATAAACCAATTAATGAAACAATGAATGTTGCGTATAATAGAGTTTTCCAAAATTTTTAATAATATTAACAAAATATTTATTTTTATTATCTTAAAATGTCACTTTGTTCATTACTTTGCTCTCATATTATTTAATTTTTTTATATTATACTTTGTCAATAAAATTTAACTGTGTAATGTACAGGAGTAAATACTAGTTAAAATTAAAGAGAAAGGAATGACTGGACAACATATTAGATGACATGAAGAACAAATAAAAAACAAAAGGATTAAACATAGAATAAAATCGAATTAAAAAAAAAAAAAAGAGATGCAATGGCAGTTCCGTAATAAAACAGAACTGCATTTGGGCCACCATCGGCCGATTGGCGTCCAAAATTGGAGATCCAAACCGGCGGGTTGGAGAAACCCTGACATATCTCGTCTCCTAGGAGTCGAACCGTGGACGGAAAGACTAGTAATCGTACCTCAATTAGCCTTGAACCTATAATGCAAATTCCTTCAACAATTTCTTCCGATAGAATCATTTTAGTCAATCCATCGATCTAATTCCCTTTATTCTTAGCAGCTAAGACTTTGAATTGCAAATCCAAAAATGGGAATCCTCTGGACGATGTTTCAGGCGCTATTGATTTTTGCTGCGATTTTCGCACTTGCATTAGCGGCCGCCATTGTCTTGGAAACAATCAGAAGAAAATACAATTACAGGTTCGTTTTGGGAAATATCCGATTTATACGAAAATTGATCGGTGCCCTCTTAGTCTTTGATGTTCTGAATTTTACGTTATGCAGACATGTTGAAGCTCCTCCAGTCTTCGAAGATCCAAATTCATTGAAACCGGTAAGCATCAAATATTAATGATACTTGATGCAATTCTATCTTTTTTAGCATTATTTAACTTCTGTGCGTAATTTGTACTGTTTTTTGGTAATTTATGAATAACTTAAAAACGGAGACACTGGGTCATCCAAATTTTTGAAGTTTATTGGCATTATTGGTAATAATCATCCGTGATTGTGCGGGTAGAAGAAAAACTAGTTGCTTATATGTGGTTTAGGCTCTGAAGTCCACGTTACTGGCTATTGTTTGGATACCTGATAATCAGACATATTGATGTGCAAAGATTAATGTGCTGGGTGTCTCTGTCTCAGGTTGCTTGTCCTCATATTATCGATCCTGCTGAAAAGTATATATCATTAATAGTTCCAGCATACAATGAAGAACACAGGCTTCCTGGAGCACTTGATGAAACCTTGAAGTAAGTCAAAGCATCTTATCGTACATTTTGATTTCTGAAGTTAGTTAATTGGTTGGAATTTTAAATCTACAGGCTCCCCCTTCATTGAGCATGAAACTTTTAGCAATTCAGGCCGCAAGTTTATGTACGCTTTTTTTTTTTTTTGTATACTTACATAGGGAAGAAACATATGTTACTTATTTTAGAATTCAGAAGCTCCTTTTCTTTTGATGATATACTTTTTTCACAATCTGAATTCCCAACCAATCATATTCAGGATATGAACTAGTTTCTTGCATACTTCTAGATTAACTATTATAATGCCAGATTAACTGCCCCTGATTACTCACAGTTTATTTTATAAACCATGGTCAGTCCTTGGATGGATCCTTCAGTATCTCCTAGTGTATTATCTTTATATAGCTTCTCTTGGTTTATTAGTGCCCCTTCGAAGAGAGTGCTCGAGCTGATCCATTTCACTTTTGACTAGAATTCTTAAATTACTTAGGATTTGCATAGCAAGAGGTAATATATGTGGAATTGCATTCAGAAAATATTACATAAACGCGTAGCTTTTTGCAATGTCTCATGCTTCATACCTTGATTGAAAGAAAGGTATATTTGATAGCATAAGGTGTTTGTATTTTGGTCATTTCAGTTATCTTCAGCAACGTGCAGCAAAGGACAAATCATTTACATATGAGGTATGGCATATTGCTATGGATACTTATTTCGTCATATTGATCTGTTCTCACAATTAAGAAGTTTTATAATGTGTTGCTTATGCTCAAGTGCCGTCCAGAATAGTGTGTCTCTAGCCCACAAATGGCTTATTTATGTTGCAGATCAAGATAGGCAGATAGAAGACTGCAGACAAAATTGATCTTGTCTGCAGAGAAAGTCAGCAGTCAGTCAGTGAAATTTTACAATTGCTTTTATAGTTCCTTAATGTATTTCTATTATTTTTATGTAAATAGTTGAGAAAGCTTCTTATTCTCTTTCTCCTTTCTTTGGGTTGGGGAGTTGGTGGGTTTTTTTTTTTGGGTTTTTTTGTTTTTTTTTTTTTTTTGGGGGGGGGGGGGGGGGG
>CAVNYN010243161.1:0-17795 GCA_963692815.1 Nyctanthes arbor-tristis | reverse complement strand
AAAAGAAATAAAAAATAGAAAACAATGAGATATCGCTATATTCCTTTTTTTTTCACACGCATCAAAGGATGATAAAATAACTATCGATAGTTAGCAATAAAAAAATACAAAATCAAATAATGATTGCCAATAAGGTTGCAATTTTTTATCTTGTATGCCTATATTTTAGATTTTTTAATTAGTCAAAATAGTTGATGCACGTATAGTGCATATTGTTAAAAACAATATTCTAAATTGAAGTTTAGCATTGCAAAATCGGTAGTAGAGAATGTTAATAGACCAAATTTACGATTTCGTTAAGTGATGATGATCTTAAAAGTGTATATATATTTGCAATTTAAAGAAAGAGTTGGGGTTAGGAAAAAAGGAGAAAAAAGTCCAGTACTCTAGGAGTACCGAGCACTCCTGGCTAATAAGTGGCTCACATGTGAGATTCAGGGCCCCAAAGTAAATAATAAATTAGGCCTCTTGAATCCACATGCAAATTCCTGATTGGTTAAGAGTACTGGACTTTTTTCTGGAAAAAGGAAACTGTGTAACTAAACAATGATAAAAGAAGAGTTATGTGATTTTCCTGACAAAACACCGTATACACGGTTGAAAAATACATCAACTGTGGACCCCGTTAATAGAATACTACATCACCTTGAGATAATGCTCAAATTATAGAAAGTTAGACACGACAGTTAAAGCTAGCTTCAAAATTAGGCAAATTAAGTGAAAAGGTAACCAAGAATCGAATAAGAAATCCTGGCAGAGTAGTGAGGGGCAAATAAAAGTTTTATTCCAATTCTGTTGTGCATAAAAACAACATCATAATGGCCTATATATACTACATTAAGGAGATAAGATGAAGAGTCAGAGTGTATTAAGTAAAGATAATTAAAAAATTAGAGAAGTTTTAATCATATAAATCAGCTTTGTTTGTATATGAATTAATCATTATAATTTTTTTAGGTCAAAAATTTATTATCTTGATGTTTAGTTCGAGTGGAAATAAGAATAACCAAAATGAATGCAAATATCGTTATTCATTTATTCATTTGATCTCTATAATTGATAAATTTTGATTTATATTTTGAAAGTTGTACCAAATGACGATTTTTCAATTTTTCATTTATTTTGTTAAGACAAATGAAAAATTACTATGAGTATCTAATATGTAAATCAGTTATTCGCTTATTTTAATATTTAAGTTATTTAAATATTTATTTTTAATTATAAATAATGAAAAATTACACTCAACATAAAAACTCTTAATTATTAAAAGGGATTCTAAATTATCTAAATTCTTAATGAGATATAGAGTCTAGTAAATATAGTGTTCCAATTCATAATTACCTAAATAATGGATAATAAAATAAATACAAAAACTAGGTGTGAAACACATGCTTAATTATCCAAATTACAGAAAATATGGAAGAAATAAAAAAAACATAAAAAAATTTATTCTAATATGTAAATGAGTTTCAAATCGATGGAATTTCCCTCATACAGTAGACACCTAGTGCATAAGTAAGATAAACGCAAATTGATTGATAAATTCGGAAAGTTATTTTAATATTTATTTTTAAATTATAATGAGAAATATTTTCAAGAAAAATGATAAAATGCATGTATATAGTGCAATAAATATAAATACAGAGTCCTAATGGAAGAAAATTTTAAAAACATCATGAAAACTATTTTAATATTTAAGTTATTTAAATATTTATTTTTTAATTATAAATAATGAGAAATTACAATCAGAAAAAAACTCTTAATTCTTGAAAAGGATTATTAATTATTTAACTTCTTAATGAGATATAGAGTCTAGTAAATATAAGGTTCTGTTTTTTAATTATCCAAACAACAGTAGATAATAAAATAAATACAGAAAGTAGGTGTGAAGCATATTCGTAATTGTCCAAATTATATAGAGTCCTGATTCTTAATTATTCATACAATGGATAATAAAAATAAATACATAAAGTAAGGAAGAAATTAAAAAAAAGGTAAAAAAATTTATAGAACATCAGACAATAGACGGGAAATTACAACACCAGAAAACTTCTCTTATTATTAATATATAGATTACCTTAATTAATGTATTTTGTTATTATTCCACATTAACCACCTATGTTGAAAGTATTTTCAGACAAGAGTAATGTTACACTTTCCCGTTGGTTAGCCAATTAGTTCTCCAGTTTAAAATTTTAACAATAAAATATTTAAAGTTTAAATTATTTAAATAAATTCCTTAATTGACAGTTTCACCCTTCTTAATACACAACTAGTAAACTAATTGATGAATTAATATGAAAGTTTATCATTAATAATATAGATGGAAAAATATAGATAAAAATTTAATATTTCAACTATATTAACAACTGATACTTAATTTGTGTAGGAAGATGATGATGTTCAGCATACCACTTTTCTTGACCCACCAAAGTCGATGAGGGTTGCCAAATTGCGAGTCTTAGCGTTTTGTTCTTCCATCGTACCCAATGGTAAACCTAATGTTGAATATATTATTATCTTCAAGAAATCGAAGCACGTACCAATATCACTTCCATATAAATCCTAGTGTATATGGTATAATAATATATATGTCCTTTTCAAGATTCTTCAGTCTTCTCTTATAAACAGTCATAATCTATAATGCATACCGAGGAGGGCGTCTCTTAGAATACTAAGTCAAAAATGAATTAAATGTGTGACAATATAAATATTTTGAACACTAATACTTGACCAGCGAATGGGGAGGTTCCCCATTGAGAGTTAGAATCTGTTGACCCCTTTTAGCGTGATAGTTTGAAAAACCAAATAATCTCAATTATTTAGTCTCATTTACTTTTTCACAAAGATTAAAAATTGTATACGAAAAAGACAATTATACAAGAAATTTCCTAAAATATTCTTATTTACTTAAGAGTAATGTTATTTATTTATATTAGAGGCTGGTGGAATGTGTGAAGATGCATAAATATATAGGAGTATTAATTTATTCAATAGATAATAAGGAAATATCAACTAGACTAGATACCATTAAATAACATTATTCTTTAATTATTAGTGTATATTAAAAATAATATTAGAAATAATAAATATTTTACATTTATATGGTTACATGCCGGTATAATTGTAAATTAATGTAAAAGAGGGCCAAATATATGAAATATTTTAAAAAGAAAAAGGAGATTAAATAATTGAGATGAAAGTAGTAATAGATTGATGTAAGAGGCCTCGTGTGAGAAGGAACTTAGAACAATGCAATCATAAAATAAAGTTTTCGACCAAATATTTAAAAATAATTTTTTTATATGATTATCATTAAGAAGGTTGGAAAATATTTTAGATTGAGTACGTAAGCATTCCTCAGTTATGAGCAATGAAATATTTTGGAAAAAGTCAATGAAATATTCTCCACTCTTTGTCGACTAAAATTAATTAAGTCGACGTGAGAGTTCGGCGGCCAACCAAGTTAGTTATGCAGGAGATTTCTGTTCAGGGTGAGATTTATTATGACGTTTGTGTTGATTAGGTACCGCAATTTTGTACTTATTACTGATACCCGCAGGGACTCACCCCCAACGAGGCGGATAAGTATTGAGATGAGTACGGGGTGAAATTCTTCGTGCTCGAATTCTTGTCAGGTCGGGGACGGGTAGAGTGGCCTCCCGAATCCACCCCGACCCGATACCTGATAGTTTTTTTAATTATTAAAAAAATTGATATAGAAAAAAAGTTAAGTGACGTTTTAACCCTAATACACAAAGATAAATCAATATACCTTAACCGCTTTACCTAATATTCTTTTTGTTAAATTCTTAGCTAACTTTAATAGTTAATACAAATTCAAAATTTGAGTTTCCTTAAATTAAATAACAAAACTAATTCAAGACGAACCAAACTTTAATAATTATTATGTGGTTGAATGTTGGATTTTTGTTTCATTTTATATAATTTTGTTAGCTATTAAGAATATTCATTTTTTGATGAGATTGATATTATTTGGATGATTTTTTCATGTAGTTTCCATTTTTTTAAATTTTTATTTGGATTTTCTTAACGATGTGGGTAATGAGTATTTTTCTCTTACTCGCCCTGAACCACCCTCGCCCCGTCCCGATTCAATCGGGCACGGGGCCGGAGTTTCCTTAACGGGGCAGGGCGGGGAAAGGCATACCCGCCCTGTTGCCATTCTTAGTGTTGATCGGAATTTTTACTATTATTAAATCAATAGCGTTATTATTACTCTCTTTGAGAAGTGCTATTTGTACACATAAGGTGTACAATTTTTATATACACACATTTAAATTTATTTACACTCTCTAAAAGTTTTGATTTCAAGGAATATGGGGCAAAAGACATTTAAGTAAATACAAAGAAGTGTGTACAAAAGTTGTGCACTTTGTATGTACAAATGTCATTTCTCCTCTTTTTGAGCACCTATACTCTTTGAAATTGCATTCATTCAGGAAATATTAGCGTTTGCATTCATAAAAGATTTATGGGTATATCATAGGGTTTTACATATTAGATACGTGATACTAATTTATAAATTTTTGCACCTTATAGAGATGTCAACATCTTTCATTTTTTATTTTCTATTTATTTATTTTTTATATACATGAACACAACACGCACGCACAAAGCACAGATCGAGACACCACACGCCATGCATCTAACAAAACCATGATAACATCTTTAATCTATGCAATTAGTGTATTTATCAATCAGCTAAGCAATGTTAGAAGTACTAATTTAATTTTAGAGACACCCCGTGCCTTGCTTACAGAGATACGCATTGTATATAGCATCATCCCCCATCAGTAAAGCCATATATTGGGTATCTTCCTAGCAAAATTGTTAAAAGTACATAAAGAGAAATAGAGAATCAAAATTTGACCCAAAACAAATATATTAAAAATAAACAAAAGTCAGCGTGTCCAATTTGGATTTCTTTTTGGTAGGGCTTGAATTAGTCCAAAATCAAATCAAATAATGACTACTAAAAATAATAATTGATAATAATAATGACTCCTAATGCATCCCTATAAATTGTCATGCTCTAATGCACAATCTTGGAACCACAAATTCAAGAAAAAATGGCATTTCTTGAAGCAATACTTTTAACCCTTATATTCTGCACTCTCTTCCTTTTCCTTTTAGTCCCCTCAAAGGGGCTTCCATGGAACTGGCCATTTGTAAAGATGATGCCCACCATCTATTTCAATAGCCACAATGTATATGACAAAATCACTCAACTTTTAGCAGAAAATAGAGGCACCATTTTGTTCAAAACTTCTTGGTTGACAAACATTGACACCTTAGTCACAAGTGATCCAACAAATGTTCACTACGTTATGAACTCAAGGTTCTCGGTGTACCAAAGAGGATCGGAGTTCAGAAATGTCTTTGATTTTCTTGGAGACGCTGTTTTCAATAAAGATCTCGATGAGTGGAGGGAGGAAAAGAAGTTCACTCAAGCTTTCTTTAGAGAGAATCAGTACCATGATTCCACTCCAAAAATAATTCAGTACACTTTGGAAAAAGGGCTTGTTCCAATTCTTGAGAATTCGTCGAAAAGAAATGAAGTACTTGATTTGCAAACTTTGTTCAATAGATATATGCTTGATGCAACTTGCATTATGGCCACTGGATTTGATCCCGCTTCTCTTCGAGTTGAGTTGCCTGAAAGTCCACTCTTGAAGGCCATGGATGATATATGTGAAGCGGTGTTTTATCGCCACATCTTGCCGGAAAAACTGTGGAAGTTACAGAGGTGGCTAGGGATTGGCAAGGAGAAGAAATTGGCTGAAGCTGCCAAAGTCTTTAGTCATATCCTCAGTGACTATATATCAATGAAACGTGACGATAAACTGTCATATGGAGAGGATTTCGACGTGTTGAAATTTTATCTGCTGGAGGCAAGAAACAAAGGATCCATCCAACAAGTAGATGAGGACTTGATTGCCAACCTGATGACCCTTTTCTTTGCTGGAAGGGACACATCTGGTGCCCTCCTAACTTGGTTTTTCTGGCTCATTTCCAAAAACCCTTTAGTTGAAAACAGGATTTTCAAAGAAATCAGGCAAAATCTTGGAGAAAATGCATTCAGAAGCCACATATTTTCAAATGTACAAGAGCTAGGAAAACTAGTTTATCTACACAGTGCATTATGTGAAGCACTAAGGCTCTTCCCAACAGGTCCATTTCTGCTGAGGGTCCCAATTCAAGAAGATGTTCTTCCAAGTGGACACAAAGTTAATCCAAAGACAAAAATCATGCTATGCTCGTACGCGATGGGACGAAATGCAGAGATATGGGGGGACGATTGCGTCGAATTCAAGCCGGAGAGATGGTTATCGGAGAAAGGAGGGATTAAACATGTGGCATCAAACAATTTTCTTGCCTTCAGTTCAGGACCTTGGACTTGTCCCGGCAAAGAACTTGCCTTTACTCGAATGAAAGCAGTTGCAGCCACCATAATGCATAATTTCCATGTCTGCCTATTGGATGGCCAGAATGTTGTTCCTAGTATTTCTGCCATCCTCACAATGAAGCATGGCTTAAAAGCAACAATTTCCAGCAGATGGGAGTGAAAAAAAAAAAAAAAGGTAATAAATGTTTTATACTTGTAGAGTATGGCTACTAGGAATTTATAAGTTCACCTTTTAAGGTGAGAAAAAACATCTTAGTCACTCGTTTAAGCATGTGTTATAATACCTGGCTGATACGTAATAAAATATGGTTCATATGTAATAAGTTTCGAGGTTTGAAACACACCTTGAAATTGAAATAGATAACTCAAATATTTTGAAAGAAATGTTCAATAGTTGTAACGTGAAAGATCAGAATCAAGTCTATATTAGTGAAAAATCATCTGCATATTAATTGTATAACAATATCAATAACAATGGAGATTGGAGTGAGAGGCATATCAACAAATGGGAAGGGGGCTATGGACAGAAGTATTAATTAATTGTATTTATTTTACCCTTTCAACATACTATTGACCAACCATTAAGCTCTTCCGATCTCTTGGTCCAAGTTCCTTTTAATTTTTTGTCGACTCGAATTAATTAATTAGTTTGCAAGATAGTGTAAACGCGAGATTTCTGTGACCAACTTTTCGCTATTGGACCGATATTTTGAATATTATCTCTCCAATAATTTTTCCCTTTGATAATTTCAAAAGTATCAACCAGCCGTACGTTGCGCACCCTAGTACCGACCAGCCAACCAGTCGTTGCATCGTTGCACCCCGAGTATCGATTGGTTGTCCCAACAAAGTGTTTGGCAAAGATCCAGATTATAATCTGCGACGTGACATCATTTTATTGGTTCTTTTGTGTAAAAAGTCAACAATTGCGGCTTGACTTTTACTTTTTGATTTTTTTAAAAAAACGAAACCAATAAAATGATGCCGTGTGCCAGATTATAATCCAGATTATAATCTAGGTGAGTTGCCAAACACATTGGTATCGACCGGCCATTGAACCATCATTAATGGTCCTCCATTCTTTTTCACTACATTGCACCACGATCATTGTCCTCCCACCACCGCGGACACAAATTTTCCCCCCTTGGCACAATTCACCCATCGTCCCCACGACCACCGCCCATCATCCTTGTCAACCGCGTTTTTGCAAATGTTAATCCCACAATCACCACCGCGGGATGTGTACGTGTTAATCCCACAACCATTGATTTTCATGACACCACCACTAGAAATGTGAGTGCAAATACTAATTAGGGTATTGGCCAATTTGATTTGCTGTAACGACGGTAAGAACCCAAAGTTCCAACGATTGACTTTGACTTAGTTAACCCATCACCATTGACCGAGTTATATGATTGCGATCCCAGAAGATTTGCACATTTCTGGTTTGCTTCAAGATGGGAAGCTACTGTAAGTTGTTGAGTTTTCATGAAAACCATTTTACTATGTTCTTATATTTGTAGACAATCTATCTTACTGAAAATTTTCCCTCTTTCCATTGGGTTTTTGGGTGGACACTCTTATTGATTTTTCAGTTAGCAAGTATAAGATCATATATAGTTAACTAGTTTCCTACCTTTTGGCACAAAAATGAAAGGAGAAAAACTGAACATCCCAACAAAGAAAATGCATTACAAGATTCAATATGGCTTTCAGACTTTTCGATCAAGAACCAGTTTTTAACTGTGGGGGAAATGTCACGCGTGCCAATGGAAAAATGTCTTGTTAACTCCGGATGAATGAGTAAAGAATTAAGGGACAGGAATCTTAAAAAAGTAATGTCTAGTGAGACATCACACAGTAATATATATTCTTGATGAAGATAATCACCGGTTTAATATTAACATCATGAGTTGACAAAATCCAGATTCAAAGGATGATTGAGGGTCCGTTTGGGACTTGTTATAAACAGAGTTATTATAACGTACCCTAGTTATTCCTGACAAAAACTTTAATTTTTCTTCTGACACGCATTTGACAAAAGCTTCTATTTTCCTTCTTTGAGGTCTGTTTGGGACCCACCTTCAAAAACCTAAACAAAAAAAAGGGAAAGAAAATGGCGGGCAGCTTTTTCAATGGACTATTATAATTCTTTTTCTAAAAATGGGCCCGCTAGTCATTGCACAATTATGATCAATTATAACACTTCTTGCTTATAACGGGTGCCAAACGGACCCTGAATTTTGACAATCCATTTATCATAAAATAGAAATAGAGTGGATGAAAATGTGTGATGGAGATTTGTGTAGTGAAGGTGGGTGCCACGAAGTATGTGAATATCACTAGTTTTACCAACTTCTATTTTTGCTTATTTTTTAATACAACCTTGATATCCTAAACAAAATCCAAGAAGAAAAAAAAAATTCAGTCATGTTCCACGACAAGAGTCGTCAACGTCCACTCTACATTGTGACATTTCCTCACCAAATGGATAATGAAGCTTTGAAGAGTGTGATATTCAGAAGATGGTTTTATCACTAGAGAAATTAATAAATCAAGAATCACTCTGACATAAGAATATGTGTGTTATTTGAACTGCTCTCCTAAAGCACTGGGTGCAACAAGATGAACTCATCAAGGATAGATATGACTGAAAAAGCAGAGAAGAACCAACAATTTGATCTTCTACTGGAGTAGAATGGTAGTTTCCAGTGTTACTTATTCTGCTTTCTTGATAGATGTGCAAAATTTTGGGATTGAATAGCATCCATCTCTTTTGACCATCAGGCATGATCAGATGTTGCATTTGCATCAGAGCACTCTCAGGGAAAGCCAGGTCCAAGCAACTAAGCATAAGATGTTTCTCCTGTACCCAAATCCATTTCCTGTTATTCTTGCGAGTAGTTTTTGATTTTTCCTATATTTTTGCAATATATATTCCAAAATCTTGCACTAAATCCATCAATTTTCTATTTCTTGTCAGGTTCCGAACTTTGGTCTGGATGTTTACACGGTAGCTATGCCAACAGGTATTGCTGACACTGACAGCATTTGAAGAAGCTTGGAATCATCACAATGCAGCCTCTCAAGTTCATCCAGTTACGGTTCAAATAGATGTTCTAGAAATTGAAACAAGTATTCTAATGTTTCACTTATCATACGATGTAACTGTGGTTATCGAGAAATAATTACTGTTGTCAGCTACTTGCTACTTCATCCACTTCACTGAATTTTGCTTCTTCGACTTTGATGAGTGTTTTAGTTGAGGCTATTACTGTTTTCTCTAGTTTCTCCCTTACTCAGCCAGGCCAATTGAGTTCAAAAAATGCAATGTAGAAAAATCTATATGTACTATCTGATAGAGACGGTGATTGTCGCTCTGCTGAGTCAGATGAGGTGGAAAGCAGATATAATGGAGGAACAACTTCTCTACATCAGCAAACAAGAGGCACAAGGGAATTTGTTTATTTAAACCTCCAGTTTAGTGAGGCATGTCGGCATCGGAAGCACGCGAGCATAGCCAAGACGCACAAGGGGTACGCGGGACGGCATCGACGGAGACACGCAGGCATGGCCGAAGCAGAAACGGGCACAACGGAGGAGCACAACCGGGGACGCGCGCACAGCCGAAAATATGGCACACCTGGAAGGATACGGAACATTCTGAAAGTTTGAAGGGCGTGCTAGACTGAGTACGTTTCGGAAGGTTCCAGGGTCGTGCATTGATGCAAGTCTCTAGAGTCTTACGGAACATGTGCCGAAAGGTCGGGATTCTAGAGAGTTCCGGGGTTGACCGGAGAAGGCCATAACCGTGTGGAATGTTCTGGAATGGTACATCCCAGAATATAATAAAGCGTTCTGGAGACATATGGACTAGAAGACAGTAGGCCGGACTGGACGGTTCTAGAGACTGGTTTAGAATGTTCCAGCTATTCAAGGGTCTTGTACATATTTATAGATAATTTAGGAGGATCGATGGAGACCGTAGGATCAAAACGATATCTACTGTCCATTCTAAGGAGGTGGAGCTATAAATAAGACCAAGAGAGACCAAGAGACCAAGTGTATAAAGCTTCTACGTACATTCTCGTTCTTAAGTGTCGTTTTCTTGTCGTTGTGATCATTCGGTTGCCGAGTACGTGTCGCTAGTACTGGTTCGATAGGTTCAGGCTGACTGAGCGTTATACCATAAGGGGCGGAACGAAGGACAATGCTAAGGCCATGTACTACTTGACGTGATGGACGACAAGTGTGTGACACCAAGGAGCATCCTAGCTTGGAACTCAGATTGACATGTTCTTGTTCCTCCTCCTACCAACACTCCTAACTCTTGGCTGCGGTAAACTTGTGGTGTTTCTGCCAAGAAAATCCCTTTTTTCTTTTATCATATACTGACAGCATTCCATTCCGAGAGCCTTCGGAACCTCTTTCATCCCCTGCATCACCGTCACCATCCTGACTAGCTTTTTTGAAGAGAAAATCATAGATTACCTCATAACTACCATTACAGAATTAGAGTGTATACCTAGTCAATGAAAGTCCAAAAATAAAAAACTTACCTTCTCTTAATTCAACCATCACCTCACGAGGCAACATAACCAGTCTAGAGTGGAATGTATTTCCCCTTGTTACTAAAAAACAAGAAACAAGAAGAATGTTAAAGGAAAAGGGGAAAAAAAAAGAAAAAAAGATTTTAAAACAAGAAAGTAGGAAAGATTACCAAAAAGTACTTGCCCAGGCTGAGGTTGAGGCCTAGGCTCGAGAATAATATATAAGGACCTGGAACTAAATTCTTGTTCAAAATATATCCGCATCTACTTTTCAAAAATTTTTGGGTTACATATGACAATATCATTCCATGCACCGCTTCCAAGCCTTTTGCAAAAGTAGGCTAGCCTTACCCCATTATATGACTTAATTCGATTCATGTATCCTCTCGGGTTCGGTAATGGATCATTCAAATGCAAGGTTTCAAGACTTGTTATGGTTATCCTAAGTCACCCACTTTGAAGTATGGAATTTGCAGCGCCATGTGAAAAATGTGATGGGAACTGTGAAGGAAGAGGGGAGAGAGGATAATTGAACTAGAAAGGGAGAGAGGATAGAGGTAGAGAAGAAAAATAAAATTCTGGGCGGGAGGGAATTGGATTTATTGAATAGTAAATTTCACCAACTGTCACCCAACCTTTCAACTTTTAAACAATTTTGTCCTCATTCTTTTTTTCTTGCCTCATAAGTTCCCAAACTTTTCATATAATAGTCGGGTTTCGTCTTTCTGTTTATGTTTCCGTCCATTTTTCTATTTGCATTCTGTAATTGGTTTCATGACCACAAATTTGCTATAGCAACTAGGATTAAATTATCACATTATTTGGCAAATCTCCACTTGTACTCGACATATCAATATTTGCTTAGGAGTCTAAAGAAGTGTGAACCTAATTAAATTGCAATAACATGTTGTAAGTGAAATTAGCAAAAATGTCTATTCTAAGTAATGGCATTCCCAAAACATATATATTTTTTGTTATAATCAGTCTGACAAATAAACCTTCATGCCAAACTCAATATTTGCATATAAAAATCACATGGCAAAATTGGAAATTTAATCAAGTTACCTGATTTATATTATCTATTGATTGATTTTGTGATGATTCCTTGCTTTTATGGTACCATTTGTTGTGTCATTTGGCTCCGCAGATACCACACGTCATATAAGCACTTCTTTTTTTTTCTTCTTGGCAGCTTGGGATTGATTTTGGGACTGCAATTTATCTAACTCTTCAGGCCCTTTACGTCTCTTCATTTTTTCTCTCCATTTACTACGCTTACACCTACCACGGTGGGGTCTTGTTGGAAGTTGTCCTATTTCAGACCTCTTTTCCTTCCCATTGATGGTATTTATAACATATTTATATGTCTCTCGATATTTTTCAATGGTGTACGTATTAGAAATGTATTTATCTATATCGTCACCCTTGTCAAGCGTACAAGCAATTGCATGTACACATGGAATCCCCGTCACCAAGATTGTATTTGGCTTACCAAGATTAGATCTAACAACATCCATGTAAGTATAGTTTCTATCCAAATAGGGGATCCCCCAACCTGTAGCAATCAGCTAGTAGAGTTGATGTGTAATAAATAACAAAGGAGAATAAGAACATAACAGTTGGACCAGCAACCCATCCCAACTTAGCTATAGCCCAAGCCAAGGAAAGCACTCTGAATCTAATCACACATGTTATTATACGAGCATTTGCAATCCAAATGGTCCCTAAGAATGCATAAACACTTGGAGAGTTAAAATAGTACCCCACATTGATCACTTATGTGGTGGAAGAATTTTTTGGGACATGTACTTGTTGTTTAGGGGTCAACCATCATAATCGATATCATTAGGGCTAAAATGTGGTGGCACGTTGACACATGAATTTTAGTGTATAATTAACCAAGTCCGTAGTCAATTGAGATAAATCCAATACTTGAAATCATTTGAGAAGATGGAGAAATTAACTTGAAGATAGAGACGGTTGGCCCAGAAAATTCACGTTCAAAAAAGGCTGCACATAATGATGAGTGTATTTTATATATAGTATACTCCTCTTAACTTATACAATTTTATATGTAATTGAGCGGATTTCTATCTAATTTGTGTGAATATAGTTTATATAGGTGAAAAGCTCAATTTGGAGCGATGGTAAGTGAAAATGATGATTTTTTAACCGAATTGGACCTTTACATACAAGATGTAGTATCAGTGGGTGATTGCTCGAGAGTTTTGAGGTGAGAATATCAATTTCAACAAGTTCAAGGACTAAAATATACTTTAGAAAAACTTAAAAGACGCTATTTGGGACGTACTTGAAGAGTGCAAGGACCATTGTGAAGAATTCAAGAAGTTTTGGACTTGTTTAGGAAAAGAAAATACTGAAAAGGACTTTTAACCAAGGACTAAAAGTAAATTTACAAAGTAGCCCGAGGGTGACCGCGGCAAGCAAACCCCGGCCTAGCCGGGGGTTGATGTTTTTCTGTAGGCCGAGGCAATGCAGACAGCGGTCGGGCGCGGCCCGACGAGGGTTAAGTTATTTTTGGTTATTTTTTTTGCCTTTTTTTTTACACAATTGGTATAACAATAAAGGCGCGGAAAAAGCATAAAATGGGGAGAAGGAATAGAAAAAATGAGAGAAAAAATGAAAGAGAATTGCAGAATTACTTTGAAGAGAAGCGAAAAGCTGTGCGTAGAGAGGAAAAGAAACAATTTCGAATTCATCGTAGATTCATCTCCTTTGAGTTTTCCAAATTTTATAATTATTTTCTTTTCCTCAACATGTCAGGCTAAATTGATTTTTGCTAGGGTTATGAAGAAAATTTGTTGACTATTAATTAGTTTTGAATAAATTGCTCATGTCTATTATTTGCTGTTGGGTTAATTGTTTATTATTCACTTATATATTTGTTTTATGCTTGATCAACATTAATTTGTGTTTGTGATTTATATTGCTTTCAAGAGATTCAATATAAATTAGCATATGGTAATAAATAACATAGGGTCCTATATTGATTGTCTATGTCAATATGTCTTGTGAAATTGCTACATGATGATCTTTGTGATTTAATGCATGTTTATGTGTTTGAATTTAATTAGAGATAATTAAGCTCACACGTAGACATAGAATCAATTGACCATCGAGAGAGGCTTTTGATTAATTTTGGATTATCAATTTTTAAGCTAGGCAATATTTCTATTATTGTTGATTGTTTGTTATTGTTTCAATTGATATATCCTATAATATGACCAATTACGCAAAGGGTTGATTTCACAAATGGTCCCAATATTTGCACTTTTTATCAGCTGGTTTCCTAATCTTTTTTTTTTGTGGTAAATCCTTAACCTTTTATAAATTCACTTATAAGGTCATTTATGACATTTTTACCCTTATATTTAAATAAAAACAAAAAAAAAGTTTCTTTCCTCTTCCAAATTTCATACATATTAAGAAAAAGTGATTAATATACTTGGAAAAGTAAAATTAAACCCACATAATTCTTATAATACCTTTATTTACTCATGAAAGGTTGATTAGTTCACACATAATTGAGTTGAGATTAGTTCACATATAATTGAGTTGACCATATTGTTAGTGTTGTTAATTCCGAAAACATTAAATAGGAATATGATAGGAAAAAGAAAATTTTAATGCACCTCTAAAAAAGAAAGGGAAATATAATTTGGGACATACAAATAAGGAAAAAGTGAATATCTTTTTGGGACGGAGGGAGTAGTGAAAATAATAAAAATAAAAAGAAAAATAAAATTTTCCCCATCTACATAGCTACCCATTTTACCTATATCCCTAACTTGACTAAAAATGACAAATGTCTGTACCATTTTTCTTTTTTTGGGAAACTCTTATTTTTTTCCCTATCATTTCTAAAAGTAGCGGGATGAACAAACAATAAAATTGTGTCTCCTCTTTTGATATTGGAAATGACTACCTACCTAATTACTCACCCACGTTTCAACTCAGCGTAAATGAAAAATTCCGTTAGTCATTTCTAATAGCAAAAGAGGAGACTCACAGTTTTACTACTTGTTCCTCTCGCTACTGTAAAAAGTAAGAGGAAAAAGGGTGAGGGAGGATTCACCCCCCCTTTTTTGCCCCCGGAATGCTGCCATTCCAGTGGCGGAATGGTCGGTCACCAGAATGTTTCCATTTCCGGCTGCCAATCGTGTGGTGGGGTGTGGGTTTTCTTTTTTTATTTTAATTTTTTATTACTTTTAAACCTTTTTTCAAAAAAATTTAAAAAGTTTAACGGGTATAATCGTCATTTCATTGAAATTTTTTTGGAATAGTGAAAAAAATAACGATTTGAGTGCATTTATTAAAGGTTGGGGGTTGTAGAGGGTGAAAATAAATATTGGGGATGAAACCGATTCTTAACTCAAATATTAGGGACAATTTGTGAAACTAACCCATATTTTATAAGATGGATGAGAAAAGAATATAGGACTATAGATGTAATTGTTTTTAGAACATATTATGTAACATGCCGTGTAATTTCTCTACTTTAATAGTGGCATCTCCGGAATAATAATTGGTTTTGACATTCAACTATAAGTATCGGTGAGTAAATCTTCCAATGGGCATTTCCCACATGAATTGAATCTTTAACCAACACTTGACATCTTGATTTAATAAGAAGAATTCTTATACTTCCAATTCTACTCATTGTTATAGGACACAAGTGGGAGCCTTTTCATTGGTGGAACTCAAAAACTTTTAGAAAACAAGTAGGGAAATTCGTCTGTAAATTGTGCATGGTTTTGAACACTCCCAAAAGACCTTCAAAGCCCTCTTTTTTCTCTTCAAACAAGGTATATTTCATATACATATAGAACTCACATTCTAAAGGCTAGTTTGCTTGAATATACTAAGGAATTGAAGGTGTTTTGCCATTCACTAACATTCACTCAGCAAATGAGTCAGTCTCTTGCCCTTCTTTAATCTGCTCTATTAATGTTGGTTTTACAGTCATAGCTCTTAGCTTTGCATCCCTGATTTCTAACTCGAATTTTTCAATTTCCCGCTGCAACTCCTTAGGCTTCTTTTCATTTGTGATGGCTTTCCGACTTAAAGCATCGGCTACCACATTTGTCTTTCTTGGGTGGTAATTGATTGTGCAATCATAATCTTTTACCAATTCAAGCCATTTTCGTTGCCACATGTTCAGCTCTTTCTGGGTAAAGAAATACTTCAAGCTTTTATGATCCGTATAAATTTCACACTTTGCTCCATAGAGGTAGTGTCGCCAAACTTTCAAGGCAAATACTATAGTAGCTAGTTCTAAGTCGTGAGTGTGATAATTCTTTTCATAAGGCTTCAATTGTCTAGATGCATAGGCCATGATTTTGTCATTTTGTATCAGCACGCATCCGAGTCCATTCTTGGATGCATCACTACAAATACTGAACTTACCATGTTCCTTAGGAATGGTAAGGATGAGAGCCGTGGTTAGCTGCTTCTTTAACCCTTCAAAGCTCCTTTCACAGTCCTCGGTCCACTTGAACTGTACATTTTTCTTGGTTAACTAGTAAGAGACACTGCAATTTTTGAAAATTCCTTAACAAATCTCCTGTAGTACCCAGCCAATCCCAAGAAACTCCAGATCGGAAGAGCGTCGTGTATTGAGGTCATCTTATTACAGCTTCTACCTTGCTTGGGTCAACTGAAATCCCTTTTTGATCCACAACATGACCAAGGAAAATCACTTTTTCGATCCAAAATTCACATTTTGAGAATTTCGCGTACACTTGTTTTTCTCTCAAAGTTTGTAAAACCAAATGTAAGTGCTTGATGTGTTTTTCCTGCGTCTTTGAATATATCAATATATCATCAATAAACACGATCACAAATTTACCCAAGTATTATTTGAATACTCGGTTCATAAGATCCATAAAAGCTGTAGGAGCATTGGCTAAACCAAAGGGCATAACCAAAAATTCAAAATGTCCATACCTTGTACTAAAGGCGGACTTGTGAATATCCTCCTCTTTTATTTTCAATTGATAGTACCTTGATCGTAAATCAACTTTAGAAAAGATTGTTGACACTTTAAGTTGATCCAATAAGTCATCAATACGTGGGAGCGGGTACTTATTCTTTATTGTAAACTTATTGAACCCCCGATAAACAATACACATCCTTATAGATCCATCATTTTTCTTTACGAATAGAACAAGTGCACTCCAAGGAGATGTACTTGGTCAGATGAAGCGTTTATTGAGTAGCTCATCTAATTAGGTTCGAAGCTCCTTTAATTAAGTTGGTGACATATGATACGGAGCTTTGGAAATTGGCTCAGTACCAGGATATACCTCGATACCGAATTCGACCTCACGATCTGGGGGTAGTTTAGGTAATTCATCAGGAAATACGTCCACATATTCTTCAACTATAGGCGAAGCTGAAGGTGAGACAGAATTTTCAGCCTTAACTTGATGTAAGCTAACCCAAAATCCCAAATGACCTTGTTTTGGAAGTCTATGTGCTTGGAAGGCTGAGATTATTGTTCGGGTGCCTTTCAGAGGCTTGGAAAGCAATATAGAGTTCTTTTCTGACAATTTCAAGGTTTGGGCTCGGCAATCAATAGTCACCCCATCTTTAGATAACCAATCTATCCCCAAGATTATATCGAAATCTATGAGGTTGAAGAGAATTAAAGCTGCCGGGCATATATCCTTTCCTATTTGAATTTTTACGTTAGGTATCCAATCCTTTGCCACATAAGTTACTCCGGAGGGTAGTTTAACATTCATTTCTAATGGCATTGGAAATATTGCAAAATTTGCATCTTGAGCAACATT
>CAVNYN010243145.1:0-13809 GCA_963692815.1 Nyctanthes arbor-tristis | reverse complement strand
ATAATCGATCTACATCGTAGTCTTTCCTTTGTTATGTACTGATACTTCATCCAGCATTCAACAAGTTGTCAGCAAGGTCATCGAAAACACGATGCAGTGGGGAAAGTTACACACACACACATATATATATATATATATATTCCTAGTTCCACATATGAAACACAAAAGCAACTTTGAACAAAAGGCATTTTCTCAAAAACTAAAAATTTGGCTGCAAAGTTTTTTACTCGTTGTTAAAAAGAAACAACCTAGCTAAAGCAATACATCATTCTTTTTCCCACATCAAACTTTTTTACTCGAGTAAAGTGGAATGTGGGATGTTAACGTTTTGCACCCAAAATAAAGGGGGAAAAAACAAAATTAGTTGGACTTAAATTACACCTAAAATTTTCTAGGTTTTCCATAAATATTATGCTGGCTTTTGCTTGGACATTCATGACTGGTTCATTTTGGGCATTCATGTTTTGTTCTTTTGTTTTTTTTTATTTTTGGTTTTTTCCACTATTATTACCATGGAATAACATCTACTGCAAAATAATGTGTGTTCCTTCATAGTTTAGAAGTAAAGCCTGTCTCTTTTGGATGCTAGTCCAGGAAAATGTAACAATTTCATCTCAACACAGAATACGTCACTCTGCAGTGGATTTTGGTCTTTAACCGGGGTCATAGATCACTTCTTGGGAACTTCTTGACTGGATAAATTGTTCTGGCAAGAGTGAACTCTGAAGAGGCACAAACGTATTGTAATGCCTCAATTTCTAAAAGCTCAGGACAATACTAAAAGCCGCATTTTCATATTTGAATTTGGTGAGTAAAAAAAATTTTTTTAAACAGATAAACTAATAAGGATAGGCTATGTGCAGAAACACGGTGATAATTTCATATACATAATTCCTAAAATGTATGTTTATAGTTGTCGACAAAAGTAATTAATGAAAACATAATATCAATGAAGTATTTAGTAAAAAGCGGGCAAAATATTTAATTAGCCCCGCTCATCACCTTGACCATGTCCGGCCCCTTAACTTGGAAAGAGAGAAAGTTGGGGTGAGCATAATAATAATATTATACTCAGTGGGGCAAGCTAATCGATCCACGTCAAACCAAATATGGGATCACAATCAGAGACTCTACTTTTAAAACTTTTAAAATTTTCAAAGTTGTACTGTGGGTCCATCCCAAGGGCCTTCTTTTGATTCCAGACCCATTCACTGTCCCTGAGAATATACATAGCGCTGGTAATGACAATTGCACGGTGGACTATCCCAAGGGCCTACTTTTGATCTCGGACCAATTTGCAGTCCCTAGCAAATTATTTCATGCATTCAAGTCACAACTATAATCAACACATAAAGAAAAGATATGATCAATTAACTAAAATTTGCATAATATAAACCCCACCTCAACAGTCTTGAAAAAAGTGCTTGAAAGGTTGCGCGAGTAGTGATACTACTAAAGCTTGAAATTTAAAGCACTCTTGTCTAGCAAATAAAAATTTAAAGTGATTTAGCATGTTTGGATTATCATTGAAAGGAGAATATAAAACTTTAAAGACTTAATTGAATGTTTATGAAGGTTAAAGTGTAAAGATTTTAGATTCTTAAAATGTTTAAGGGTCTAAATGATTATTTAGGAATGTTAGAGTTTACAATTCATTTGATTGGTTAGGATTTAGGACCTTTAAGAAGTAATTAAATTCTTTAGGGGGTTAAATTGAACAATTATAATAGTTAGAGGACTCTAGTTTAATATATTTGAATAGTTTGAGGGTCAAATTAAGTTAAATTAAATGTTTAAGGACTTATATGATTAGAATTTAAAAGTTTTAGGGACCAGTTAAGCAAAACCTGAAAGTTTGAGGGTTAAATTTAATTATTGAAAACGTTTTTTAAATAATAATTTTAGTGCTAACTTAAATGTCTTGGAAATTTTTGGGGTCAAGACTTGAGTTGACCATAAATTTTGGGATCATTTAAATGTTATTAAAGCTTTTAGGGACTGAGAAGCAAAACCTAAAAGTTAATACTCTAGATCTATAATTTTTTGGTCATTACACAATGGAAAAGAACAAGCGTGAAGAACGGAGGGAGTCGAACATGGCTGGGCTTTTAAGGTGAAAATTTTTGACCAAAACTCTGGTGATTCGAAGCAAAAATTGGTAGAATAGAAAGCTCTCGACGAGCTCTTCGCATAGAAGTAAATTTTTGAAGGTATGGTGTGGTTTATAGCAGAGGAGTTGGGTGGTTTCGATCATTTTTCGGTGAGGGTGGTGGTTATCCGGCCAAAATACTTACATATATGTGTTTCTCGCAGCGAGAGAAAGCCATAGACACCAACTTTGCAACATTGGTGAAGGATCGAAGATGGGTCAGTACTTAGGTTTGCTTGGTTCGACCGAGCACACTATTTTTCTGATTTTTCTCTTCTTTTTTTTTTTTTTTTTTGTTAACTGATATTTATGAATGAGAAGGAAGGATGCAACTGTGTGTACATATATTTTTGGAATTCCTAGTTAATGTAGTTATTTATGAATGATATTTGCTTGAGGAAAAAGGGAAAAAAGAGTGATAGTTACTTTGTTGTTATTGGATTCTTGAGTTGTTTCTTGATGTTAAATGATCCTTGGAAGCTTATTGATGTTTTTCTTGTCAAGGAAAACAAAGCATTGTTAGTTGTTGATAATAAAGAAGAAGAAGAAGAAGAAGAAGAAGAAGAAGAAGAAGAAGAAGAAGAAGAAGAAGAAGAAGAAGAAGAAGAAGAAGAAGAAGAAGAAGAAGAAGAAGAAGAAGAAGAAGAATGAGAGATTGGGAATGGGCTTAAGAGTTACTTGTTGCTGTTAGAAAATGAGCTTAGGAAGGTGAAATGAAGTTTTTTGAGACTTATATGGCGTTAGCTCAAATGGAAGAAAATGGACCAAAATAGAAGATTTTGAAAGTTTTTGGCCTATATAGGGACTTATTAGGAGTTAGGATTCTTGAAATTAATTCATTAGGATTTAGTTTGATAAGTTCCGAGTTATTTAGCTTGAAACTTGAACTTATTATTATGTTACTAATTTCCATTCCCATAACATAATTCGATTTGACTAGACAAGTATATGAAAATTTTGAAAAGTCAAGTAAGCCATAGCGACACGAGTTGAAGTAATAAAATTAAACTTAAATTTTTGCGACATATCAATAAAAGAATTTCTTAAAGCTTCAAAAACAAGTGAAGAATCAGTCTCGATGATAATCCTCTCAACCTATGATTCCTCCACCCATTTTGACGCTTCACGAACTCCCAATGCCTTCGCAATTTTTTTATTCAAAGATTCTCTCATGCTTGACTATTTTTGCAGCCAAGAAAGAGCTAGAAGAATCCCTCAAAACCATACCATAACTAACTAGTCCCTGAGAGGAGAAAATAGCCGCATCGACATTGATTTTCAAGAGACCCGGCTGTGGGTTGTTCCAAGGTTTGAACAAAGACACTACCTTTCATAAGATATAATCTCAGTTTCATTAATTAGACCTCAAAATAAACCTAATGAGCAAATATAAGTACAGATCTTGGAGTTTCAAACTTCATATCATACTTTAATTTGTAGTTTACATGGAATTAATTCAACGTAATTGATCACTATTGAGATTTAAGAATTGAGAAGAAAGAAAGAAAAAAAAAAGGAAGAAACTTTGCCAAAATGGACAACAAAATAAGTGACAAAGAGGCGATGTGGTTTATGTGATTATTACTGATTTAAACGTGATGAGAAATAACTAGGCTTGGACGTCCAGTCTGTGAATCTGGCAAACCCGACCTTACTAACCCGAAACTGGGGGGTCGGATCGGGTCACCGACCAAGGCGGATCGGTGGCGGATTTATAAAAGGAAAACCCGACCTGGTTGAGTCGGGTTCTAGGTCGGGCACCTAGAACCCTCTCAACCCGCGGGTCTCCGACCCGACAATCCAACTCGAGTTTGACCCAAATCGGGTTGTCAGTTTTAACCCGATTCTCAATTTATTTATTTATTTTTTTCCTTTCAGTCCCCTAAAACGTGTTTGGCTAATCTAGCATTTTTGAGTTTTGACACTTTTAGTTCATTTCAAATTTAGAGAAAGGGACTAGAAATACAATTATATAAATACAATCACTCTCTCACCCCCCACCTCACGAACCCTAGCTCGGTTTGCCACTACCGCCGTCGTCGTGTCCTTGGCCGCCGTCGTTGCTGCATCTACTGCACCGAGTCCCCAGCGATCCACACTGCTGCTCACCACCGATCCTACTGCGCTGCTGCTGCTACCCGCCGGCTGCCTAGTCTACTGCTGCACTTGCTGCCTGCTATTGCCTCGCCTCCTGCCCCTAGATTCTGCCTCCCTCCTTGCCGGTAAGTGGTTGCATTATCTCTATCTCTATCTCTTTTTTTTTTCTTTTTCTTATTTTTTTTACTGGAATTTAGAAATTAGAAGGGTTTAGCTTAATTTTCTATGTGAAAGGGTTTAGCTTTTCCTTCTATAAATTTATGTATATACTCTCAGTTTTTAGTTTTTGTCAGAAATTATAATATGTGAAAGGATTTAGTTTTTATTTTTAGTTTTAGTTTTTAGCTTTTAGTTTATGTAAAAGGGTTTAGATTGTTCCTTCTATGAATTTATGTATATACTCTCAATTTTTAGTTTTTGTTGGAAATTAGATCGGAAAGGATTTAGTTTTTAGTTTATGTGAAACGGTTTAGCTTGTTCCTTCTGATTTAGTTTTTTTAGCTTTGAGCTTGTGTTGTTGACTCAAAGCAATAGTGAGTAAATTTGCTACGTGATAATACTTTTGCTTGTGGTTTTTGATTGATTTTGTTAGATGGAAGTGGTATTAAATAAGTTTACTTCATTCTTATAAATTATAAAATATATAAACTAAATGTATCATGTAAATGCCTTGGGTAATATTTTACTGTAAATTTCTTCCAACTATTTTTTCCTTTATAGAATTATCTAAGTCTTCAAAAGAATAGGATAAGGAGTAGTCAACAAGTAGGCGACAAAGGTTTGATCTTGTGAGTGTATTCACTTGTTTGAGTTGTTTCATAGATATTTTATGCTTTAGCCTATGTCCCTATAGTATATGCGATTTTGCTATGTAATTTTTATTCTTATATAGACTTGTTATTTTTCTAGAATACCGGGAGAGCTTGTTACATGATGGTTGATGTATTCTTGGACTTTGGTGGACGGTGGTGACGAGTGATGAGCTACATTAAGCCTCTTTTTTTTTTGAAGTTATCCAGTTTATGATTGAAGATATTGTGGACTTCTCTTGATGTTGTGTACTTTCGTATTTGTGGGTATGGACTTGGTTATTGAGTCGTGATGTTGTGGTTGTGGTACCTTTTTAAAGTTTGTTGCCTTGTTAGTCATTACAAGTTTTTTGTGATTTTAGTTGTTACAAGTTTTTTGCCTTGTTAATTGTTCGTTGTTACAAGTTTTTGGTGCTTGTGTTGTTGCCTTCTTGGTGTAATTGGATTACTCTTTGGTGTGCTTTTACTTTCATACTCTGTTTTTTTTATTGGCATTGATTAAGCTTGAATCACATTGAAACATGCCAAAAAAATAACAAAACTAGATTTTTAATTTTTTTGGGAAATTCTGGGCCGAAATTCAAGTTAGGCAGGTATTGGGCCGGTCCAATCCGAGAACCAAGTCAACTGGAGTTGACTCAAGTTGAGTCGGGTTATGGAAACCAAGCCGGATCGGCTCAGTTCCAGAATTGCTAACCCAACTCAGTGTCGGGTCGGGGCCCAAACCCAGCTCGACCCAGCTGACGCCTAGCCCTAGAAATAACATATGAACAACGAGTTAATTATATCATGATCTTGCAGGGGAATTCTTAAGCACTTTGAGCAGGATGAAATAAGCGAACAAGAAGGCACTGGTGACAAGGTTGTTAACGAGAAGATACTTCAATAAATGCATACCTTTTCACATAACCTTAAATATTTCTATACTTACCGGTTGGAATTCATGCCGGTAAAGCGAGTAGGGTAGAATAAATGGGTAAAAAGTAGGAACAAAGGAGCAGAGGGTCACTAGTCCGTCTGTAAAAGTAAGTATGATTTCATGAGTATGGCATAAAATAGATGAGCAGAAAGACCAGCAATGATACTCATGGTTTATTGATCGATGTAGATTCTAGTAAACTAAAAGTACTGTTGAAGAAATTTTCTTTTGATAATTGGTGACTGTTGTTTCTGAATGATGTATGCAATCATTGATAGTGTATGTTTTCTTCCATGATTGAGTAGACAAAACTTCGTTATATCAAGTGAGTATCTATTGATGTCTTGTAGAAAGGTTGATCATTTGCATTAATTTCTATTTTACTGTGAATAAAGTTGGTTGTTTCAGGAAAATGCTTCACAATTTTAGAAGTTTAAAATTGCTCAAGGAGACGGTCATAATCGTTCCTCGGGATGGTATTCGCCTTCAGATCAAATCGCTTAAAGAAACAGTCATAATCGTTCCTTGAAGTGGTATTCGCCTCAATATCAAATCACTCAAGGAGACAGTCCTAATCGCTTATTGAGACGGATTCACCTTTGGATCAAATCGCTCAAGGAGACGGTCATAATCGCTCATTGAGACAGTACTCGCCTTCAGATCAAATCGCTTAAGGAGACGGTCATAATCGCTTCTTGAGGCGTTATTCGCCTCAATATCAAATCACTCAAGGAGGTGGTCATAATCGCTCCTTAAGACGGTATTCGCCTACAGATCAAATCACTCAAGGAGACAGTTGTAATCACTCCTTGATGCAGTATTCGCCTCAATATCAAATCGCTCAAGAAGACAATTATAATCACTCCTTGAGACGGTATTCGCCTTCGGATCACATCGCTCAAAGAGGCGGTTATAATCGCTCCTTGAGGTGGTATTCACCTCAATATCAAACCATTCAATGTGACAGTCATAATCGCTCATTGAGACGGTATTTTCCTATAGATTAAATCGCTCAAGGAGCGGTCATAATCACTCATTGAGATGGTATTCGCCTATAGATCAAATCACCCAAGGAGGCGGTCATAATCGCTCCTTAAGGTGGCATTCGCTTTCAAAAGCAAATCGCTCAAAGAAGTTGTCATAATCACTCATTGAAGCGGTGTCCAGCTTTTCAAACTCCAAAATTAATTACTTATGAAGAAGGTCATAGTAACTCCTTGAGGTGGTACTAGTCTTTAAAGTTAAGACAGTGAAGAAGAAACTTACAAGCTTTCCTTTTGAAAAATATGTTCTCCTTATAGAAGACATTTTTCGTGCAACCAAAATAAGAATTACTTCAGAGACAAGTTAAGAGAAAACATGTATTGTTCGTAAAATAAGTTGTCATAGAATTCACATTTGGAAACTGGGAAGCCTAGTGTAAAGTACTACCGCAGCGCTAGAGTTTAGAAAATTGTATTACATGAGAACTAAAGCTCAAAAGAGACTGCACTAAACAAAAGGGAAGTCTGAATAGAGTTGCCAAGAGTTTGTCAAATTCACTCGTTTAAATCCTCAATATCTCTATCCTTGGCCAGCTGCTCTATTTTTTCTTCTTCATCGCTGGAACAAACCTCATCACCTTCCTTGTAAGGGAATGACAACATGTCTAAGTTATGGTTTTGTTCCTCCAACTATGACTTAGCGACTCGAAGACCAGAACCACGTGCTGTAATGATATGACTTGTTTTAAGCTCTTTAAAGTGCTCCGAGTTTAAGAAATCGTGAACTGCTATCTTAGGAAACACCCTCCTCCAGTTGGCCTGTGTTCGCTTTTTCTTCAAGATAGTGTCATCTTTTGAAGTGAGTAGCAAGTCCTTAAGGTCCAGTTGACTTAGTAGAAGAGCGATTTGTTCATCTTTTTTCTGAATCGCCGCGTCTTTTGCTAAAATAAGCTGTCTAGCCTCGTCTAAATCAAGCCTTAATGAGTCAATTTTCTCTTAGAATGCCTCTACCTGAGTGTTTACCTCCTTTAGCTGAATTTGAATGCTTGAAAGTCTCAATTCTTGCTCCTTCAAAGCTTCGGTATGCATATGGAATTTATCCCAAAAGTCATGTCGCTCTACTTCAATGAAAGCTCGCTCATGGTGAGCTTTACTGATTGTTTCAGCTTCAGACTTAATGCGGGTGTTCTAAGAGCGAGAGATTGATAACATCTGGGTTAAAAAATATCATGGTTAAGCAAAAATTTATAAGTGGTTAATATTGATGATAAAGGAATCATGAAGTACTTACCATGTGCCCAGTGAATTCAGTCGCTTTCATAAGGAGATGTTCGTTATGTAGATTCAGGTAATTTGTCAATTCTTTATCATTAGGGACCATGTTCATGGCTACATGGTCCTTGAGAAGATGATCTAAAGGAAGTAAGAATCCAGGAGAGTTCAAGGGTGACGAAGAAGCTCTTGACAGTTTGGTTTTGGGAGGAAGATTCGGGGCAGATACAGGCAGGGCTGAACCTGAATAGAGGCCCAACAAGCTGCTGCTTTGGGCCCAAAAATTCAAGGGGCCCATTTTACTTTTTTTTCTTTTTTTTTTTGAAACTCTATAGCAACATCAGATCCATCATGTTGGCCCAAAAAAAAAAGCTAAAGGCCCAATAAACAATGACGTCTTTAAACTTTTAACCCAAAAAAAAAAAAAGGCTTCAAAGATAGAATGCACTAGTGACCACTTGAACGAGCGAGAGGCCGAGAGACGAGGGAGGTTTTCACTTTCACACTTCACAGATGACTCAGGAGCATCAAAGCAGTCACCGGAGCTGGACAAACCTCCCCAATCTGACAATCTCTTGAACTTAATCTCACAAATTACAATTTGGAAGGTTAGGGTTTTTCTAATTAATTACTTGACAGTTGATTGTTAGGGCCCTGATTTTCTTTAATTTTTCTCTTCTAATTTGATTATTAAAGACTAATTATTTATGGATAATGGAATCATGACTACAATTAATTAAATATTTTATGAGTTTATGCAAATGTTGGACTCGGGTACAACCGTACAAACAGGGGTATTGTTCTGTGTTTAAGATTTGTGTAGACAGATAATGTAATGTAGTTGTGGTCCCTTACTGTATTTTTTAGGTCATGGGTGTTGGCTTTTCTCCTTGTGTTTCTGACTTTTTACTTTTTTTTCAATACTTTTAGCCTTTGCCTTTTAGGTGTTTGACATAATGACATAATAAGCACAAAATGCACATTGTTCCATTTGAGATGCATATTAATTTTAATAGAGAAACACACTTTAAGTAGATTGGAAATTTGAATAGCATTATTCTTTTGAGCAACATATACCAAACAATTCAAGTGTGTTTTGAGGGTAACTCTTTTTTACTAATTTTTAACTTCAAATTTGGTAAATGTGTATGTAACAGTTTGATAAAATGTGTCTCCATTCTCAGAAATTAAGTTTGACAAAAAAAATAGTATAGTAATTAATTTGGACCCATGATCAAACACCAATAATTATCAATTAAGTTTTCGATTACACAAACTTGATAAGTATTTTTACTTCAAAAACTGCAAGGCGTGTTGTATTTAGATGATGGTACGGAATCTTGCCTATTAGATTTTTTAGAAAACTAGTCTATTTTGAATTACTTTTCCTTAGATGTTTTATTATTAAGTGGATTTACTTTGTATTAGTTTTATTAAAATTGCTTTATTGGATTTTAAAAGCAGTACTCTATTTATTTTTGCGGATATCAAACATTATATTTTGCTTAGGATTTTTGGAAAGGTTTCATTAGATGCTACTGCTCTAATGGTTGATTTATCAGGTACTTATTTATTGGTTTATAGCAAATGGATATAGGATACTATGGAAAGTATGTTCTACTTCAGTGACTTTTTGATTTCTAAAATATTGTTGCCTTGCCAGCATATTCATTTCCAATATTGTTTTTTGTCTTGTCTGAATATTAGTTTTACTTGATGCATTGTTGTTTCCTTGCCGGCATATTATTATTTTTTTTGGGATTTTTGTAAATACTTGTCTAACTTAATTTTTGTTCAACAACATGAATTATTAGTTTGTTTGGATTATAACTATTACTTTTAGTTTTTTGGTGTTATTTTAGCTAAGTATTCAAAATAAATTGGTAAGCGATGGGGCCTATTTTTTTAAATTCACTTTGGGCCCTGTTGAGCACAGGTCCAGCCCAAGATACAGTAGGAGAAGGAGTAGGTGCAATATCTACAAAAATAACAGGCTGTGCATTATCCTTGGGAAGGGGCACTGATATAGAAGGTGACAGAGGAAGAGAGTGGAAGTTGACAAAATAAAGGGGTGATTGTTAAGGGGTTAAGTGCAGAGACGATCATCTCTGCAATAGAGGAAGGGAGGCCACTCAAGTTAGGTCCCTAGAAGTAACCGCTTTAGAAAGTGATGAGGGACCATCATTTCCCAAGGAAGAAACCTCGAGAGGAAGGGATCGGTCTAGATAAGATGTAGTCCGCTTGCGAGAAGAAGTGGCAGTGGATTCCTAGGCATCATGACTTGAAGGATGTGTGGAAGATTGCTCCGTCCGAGCGATGACACTTCTTGGAGCATGTCTTGCTCTTCTGCTAGGCTAGGTGAGTCAGATACTCATCAATAAACTCATTTTGAGGTATACCTGTAAAAGCAAAAGCAACACAAGTGGGTTAATAGCGAATACAAATCAACATAAGGAAAAGAAAAATAAGTAAGGAAAACACGGCTTACTTAAAGGGCGAACAATCCCCACAGGCACCAAGTTCTTATCAACTAAGATGGTAGCAGCGGTGCCCTTTTCAACCTCAAGTTGGGAGAGGGTATCAATATCTGCCTCTTCAAGGTCATAAAAGATGGGGGTGAGTTGAAAGCTTGGAAATGGGTGAGCGCAAGGTTCGAACAAAGTTGAAGGATTGATCTTCAGGTGGTTCAACAAAGAAGAATTGCTCTTCCACCCCCACCGGACTTAGGATTTTTGGGAGTGTGAAAATCAGAACCCCTTATAGCCTTTACACTATAGGCAAAAGTAACACATTCTTCGCTTTGTTTGTTGATTTCAAAGAAATTCCAAAAAACACTAGCAGAAGGGTTTATGTTGTTTTTTAGGCAAACATACAAAAAAAAAAAAAAAAAATTAAGTGCCACCAGCCATTGGGTAATAGTTGACTACGGCAAAGTTGAAACTCAAAAAGTAGATTAGATATAAAGGGATGAATAGGAAAGCCGAGGTCCGAGTATATAGCTATTTTGCGGTCGCGTGCTGAGGCTAGGGTTTCACCATCACCAGAGGTTCTAAAGGTGTAGGGTGATGGCATAAAAAATTTTGACAAAAATGCTTGTAAGGAGGGTGGGTTATAGATGCTAGTTTCAGAGGAGAAGTTTCTTATAGCCCTATCCGTGTGGTGTGAAGGAGAAGGATCATCTGGTGAAGTTTTTCTTTTATATTTTTTGGAGCTATCATGGGCTTTTTTAGCAGATTTCTTGATAGTCATACTTTTAATCAAGACAAGGAAATCCGCGAAAATTCAGTTAAAGAAGAGGAAACCCTGAAAAAGAAACACACAAAGCAACTCGAAGTAAAAAATGGGATGACACCAAAGGATGAGTTTTGGTGGCAATAATGGAAAAGAAACAAACAAATGCATATGACATTGTTTGCATAAATCTACGATTGTAATCAAAGTTAAAAAGAAGAAAACATCGGGTACAAATCTAACAACCAAACACAGAACAGAAAGTAACGTCGGTTGAGGATTGTGCAGTAAGTACAAGACCAATTCCGATTCTGGAAATCTTTCTACGGAGTTAAAATCATCGGAAAAGAGATCTGAAACTGATAATTCTTCTTTGTCCAAATAGATGGTATTCGAGTTTATCAGAGAATTATTGAACGAGAACCATTGAAATCTTGGGGTTTCGTGTGAAATTAAGGGTTTTAGGGGTAGTTTCGTCAATAATCACTATTATTAAAGAGAAATTTGGTCCTTTACTGAATATTGAGGAATTAGAACCGTCAGGACGTGTCGAGTCATTTTCTGAAGCAATATAGGGCGAAAAGATAAATATTCACTCTCCTCAAAACACTTGGGTCTTTTGATGAGAGTGAGGGGGCTCATGATGGTAAATGAGTGACTATGAGTGATTGGATAAGGGGTATGGGTGTCGAGGGGAGAGTAATTGGACACTCCAAGTAGTGGTGATTCGTTTTCTGAAGCAGTACGAGGCGAGAGGATAAATATTCACTCTCCTCAAAACACTTGGGTCTTTTGATGAGAGACGGGACTCATGATGGTAAATGAATGATTATGAGTTATTGGATAAGAGGTATGTGCGCCGAGGAGAGAGTAATGAGATACTTGATATTTCATTTGTGGGAAAGTGAAGGTTTCTCCGTTGGGACAAGGTCGCTTCATTTAACAATAAAGGGGTCGCGCCATCACTCAGAGGGTCACTCCAATAGTTAGGGTAGGACTCGCTTAGGGAGTAGGAATATATGTCGTACCCAATCTAGATGTAACTAATTTTCCCTCCCTTTTTCCTCTATAAATAGGGGAGGATTGTAACAGAGACGTAACTTGAATCATTTTTTTAAACACAGAATCTATTCTAGTTTTGATCCAAATTACTTAGTTCATTACTTAGTTCAGATTAGATTCAATAATTTATTTTTTTCTCATTCCTAAAACATAGAAGTTTGTTCATTTCAAAAAAAAAAAAAAAAGACAATTGAAGTTTGCGGTGTAAATTAATTTCAAATTTTTATTCAATTTGACGCTTTGAATTTGTTTGTCTAATTTAACACGCACTTCTACAAGCTCAAAGCTAATTGTACATAGATATTTAGTTAAATTTATCATATGTTAATAACTTGCTATGATATTTTCTCTTTTATTATTTATGATACTAGATTTTTTTTAGTCGCTTTCAAATTATTTTTCCCGAGCAATGCACGGGTGCAATACTAGTAAAATTAGAAAAAAAAAATGAAAACACAACTGTTGACCAGAAATTTTAGGTGGGAAAACTTTTAGAAAAAACTTTTGAATTATATATATATACACACACGTGCACATTTCATTTCATTTTATATACGCAAGTTAATTATAGAAAATAAAAAAAGAGACCATTAAATTAGGAATATACTTTTGTAAGTTTTTTATTTTTGTATAAAAATATTTTTTTAAAAAAAGCCTGAGACGAACTGTGAATCGAACTTACCGAAGAGATGCGACATTTGAATACCCGTGAAAAAAGTTTTTTAAATTTGAAGACAAAAGTTTATCATTTTCACATAGAATTAAAATAAAATAAAATAATTAAGAAAAGTGAAACAAAATAAAATAAAACACAAATGTCTCTTGAATTTATATATATGTGTGTGTATATAAAAGAAAATCAAATTCAAAATCATTACTCTCTTTATGTAAACTTATTTATACATCTATATGTACATGTAGCATTAATCATGGAAAGAATTATAAAAGAAAAAAAAATTCAAAATTAGAGTCCGAAACGGTGTGAGCACCAAACATCAATACCTTTCTCCCTTTCCTTCCATGTGACATGTAAAAATCATCTTTCAATGATCATGAATGAAAATCGAGAATTCGGATCCTTTAATTAACTTCATCAAACTTCGGTCCAAGAGTTTTTATAAAACATATGATCCTTGTCAATCATGTGTAAATTTTTGGATGCGTATGCTGCCATACTTTATACATACATACACACACACATATATTTCATTGTACCAACCTGAAATGAATATTGAAATGAATATAATCTGGCTTTTTAGACTTTTAATATATATTTTTAGGAAATAC